>WUAT03000008.1:4091821-4102865 GCA_010015005.3 Ulmus americana
ACTTTAGAGACTAAGTTATTTATAACACACTTATTTTTATATACGGATGTATTGTAGGAAACAACCCACGAACAAAGAGTGTGGATATTTTCATCCTCCGGTTTATGGACGTCATCGTAAAAAACAGATGGAACGTCATTCCACTACAGTTCGATATCGCTCAAATGTATACACAAGATGCGGTGGATGAGATTAGAGAGCAATGGGCCAACTATATATACAATTTCGTGTAAGTATACAAATGTTTTTTATTTGAAACTTATTTTCATATAGATTAATTTGTATAGATTTGTGTTTTTATTGACATATTATTTTTTGAATATATGTTTATGGGCTGTGTGATTTTTTTGGATTTGCAGGTGATAAAAATAGGACAGAAAAGAATCTAAATTCGTTATAAAAATAATTAAAAAAAAAAGTTTAGGCGGCGGTTATTTTGATAAATCGCCGCCTAAATATAAACGCGCATTAGTATTAAAAATATATATATCTTTAGGCAGTGGTTACTTAAAAGAATCGCCGCTTAAAATTAAATTAAAAATGGTAGTTCGTTAAAGGAATTGCTGCCTAAAGTCCTTTACAAAGGCGGTTCACAACTGCTGCCTAAATGACTAGGCTATTACAGCAATACTCTAGATGACAATTTCGTGTCCGCCACCTTTTCTCTTAGACGGCAGTTTCGAACTGCCACCTATGGCTATATTTGTAGTAGTGTTTACTTTAGGTGACGGTTATTCTTACGAACCACCATCTAAAGTTCTTTCTCTTTCATATGGCAGTTTTGAATATAAAATCTCCGCCTCATTTCTTCGCATTACTTTATGCGGCGAGTTTTTTTTGAACTGTCGACTATGTTTCGCCTCAAAATGATATTTTTGTAGTAGTGATTGTATCATGTAAAATATTAAGTTTTAATTTAAGATTATTTTTATTTTTATGTAAAGTAATTTAAGTTGATACTTTTTTATTTATTATATTCATTTTGCATGTTATATAGTTAATTTTTTAATAGAAGTAAAAGATAAAAATGTATAAAAATATATATATATAACATTCGTTTAAATTTTCTTAAAGTTGTTTAATTAAGAATTAATATTTTTTAAATCAATTCTTCTTACTTTTCATAAATTTTATTTTAATTTTTTTGTCGATATTTTCGTAAAATTAAAATATTTATATTTTTCTTGATACCAATATCTTTGCCTAGTTCTCTTTTCCTTTTTGTTTGTGATGTACTCTGTGTTGAGCTTGCCCTCTAGAAGCTCTTCTTGGTTTTTGTAGTTATGTTTGTTTAATGAAAGTATTTTTACCAAAATAATAATATGAGTGAGGAAGATTTTGCCACTTGTCGCCCATTTGCGTGAGGTAGGCATAAAGGAACAAAGGGTGTTTGAAAAAAACCCTAAGTGGATCATTGATCCCATTTTTGGGAACAATCTCAATTTTTTTTTGATTAATTAAACATAAAGTGGCATGAGATTTGGACAAGGCTTTGCCTTGAAAAAGAGAAATTAGATTTAAAAAAATTGTAACAACAATGGCTTTGGGAGTGTAACTTAAGGAATGTTGGTGGGGACCATATATATCTGTAAATTTTGATGAACAAATAGTACTGTTTCCATCATCGTAATTGTACATAAAACCTTGGAAACTATACATTTCATCGATAACCTATTGCTTTGTATCTAGAGCTACGACCCCAAGACTTTTGCGTTTTGCCAGGAGTTTCCTATAATAAAGTTTTTCCAAAGTTTTTGCTTGCAAAAGTGGGTATTGATACGTCGGTATGCGCAACAAGTCTAAAGGCAAATAAAGCATAACTGTTTACTTTTTTTTAATTTGCAACTGGATTGTTTTGTTTATTTCTTCTCCATAATGTAATTTTGTTGTAAATATATACTGTGTTTCAAAATACGATGAGAGTTTGTAATTGGGCTTATCTTGTCTATTTTGTCCCCTTTGAATCTGCTTTGGATATGCTTTGTCCCATGTTCAGTCTTGTTTCTTTATATCTAAGTAAAATGGGTGAGCCTCTTCCCATCTCATAAATTCATAATGTGTCACATTGGTTGGAAAAAATTACATACTGCTACATTGAACGATTCTTGTTCTTTCATACCTAAGCACAATGGGTGAACCTCTCTCTAACTCAAAAATTCATAATGTGATGTTTGATAAATTTGGTTTCACCGTGAGTAAAAAAGAAGATTAGTATCTTACACTTCATATATTTTACTTTGTGTAATCTCATATGCAAAGATGACCGCCCAATATTCATTATATAGAGAAAAATTCAGTGCTAATTTTGCGTACCAGTATAATTAATAAGACTCCATACTTCAACGTGAGAGAATATATCATTAGTCTAATTAATTATATGGTATTGAAAATTAGCGTTGCTTAAATAAATTGACCTTTAGGTAGAATATCGTGAAGACTTTTGTCATCCCTTGTCCTTTGCTTGATTTTCCTTTTAAAGATTCTATAGTTAATTTTGTCTAACAAGTAAATAATGATGATAGATCCCTAATTTCAACAATGGAGAGGAATTTTACTTGACGTCCCATTAAGAAATTAATAATTCTATAGATGTAATTGTCAAAATATTAATGATATACATAGTTTGTCAAAGACTGGAATATACATATATAGATTTTCTTATTTTTTGTATTTATAGTTTTACCAACTACCTAGCTAGGGTTAGGTTTGATTATGAGTTTTCACCGAGGAAAAAAGAGTCCTCAAAAAGTAAACCAGTAAAATCATTTTTGTGACTAATTTGAACCCATATTACTTGGTTTTGGACGTTAAAGTCGTGGTTTGATCACACAAACTAGACGCAAAATAAACGAAAGGACAGACAACAAAATATTCCCTTTTGAATTTACCAACTTTAGAGAGATTATTGAGGAATCAACTATGGATCTACTTGTCCGGAATCCAAATCAAAACGACATGAATGTTTACTAGAAATTAACTTTGATGTGTTTTTCCACCATATATATGTCTAAGTGGGAAGTTACTAGCTATGAAAGCAACACAATGACTAGCAATTTCTTAAACCCTAACCTAGTTTGGATTCGGCGATATAGGTGGTATATTGTACCACTTTTAATAAAAATTGAATAATAATTTCATCTAATCTAATTTCATTTTGAAATTCAAACTAAACTTAGGTATAAGTTCACATTGTCAGTTTTCGTAACGTGTGCCAAAACAATCTAAAAACTTATTTCTGGTTATTGATTATACAACGATAAATATCTCTCTACTTCTGGTTTAGTATCTTTATGAAATGAGTGGAATTTGATAATTATTTAATTTTCTTTTCTTCTTAGATGTTTTTGAGATTGTACTTCGTCAGTTTTTGAAAAATGAAGCGCGCTGATTAAGAGAAAATTCTAAGAAGATCGAAAAAATTATCATATCTTGTTGGCTTTTTCTTGATCATAAAAAGTAAAATTTTGGAGGAAGGTAATTGGTTTGTCGACTTTACAATGTATACACTGCCCTTCGATTTTGGCATATATAGCTTGATTCAAATGCTTAAACTTTTTCCCTTGCTTTATTTACTTTGAGTTTATTGTGGTCACATATATTCTTTTCCATATTTTAAATGTGTTTATTGAACTATGCATTTGGTGGCTGATCGTCACAAAATGGACAATGTTAAAAGTTTTCCTTGTAATTAGGGGAAATAAATTAAAGGGATTACCTTTTTCTCTTTCACTTTTGACAGTTACCAAAGGGAATAACCCTTTAATTAAGCTAGACGTAACTATACAAAAAGTGTTAGTAATTTATACACACACTTGCATGTTTTTACAATAATATAGACTTATAGAGTGAGAGAGTAACGTGTTAGTAGCAAATTAAGCAACTCCCAAGTTCTAAGAAAGGCTTAACCCCTGCGCAAGTAATTATAATAATAATTTTGGGTTTGGTTGCACACTTCATTTTCATCTTAATTTTCACAGATGGGCCTATATGCAGATTCTCTTTTTTGTCACATGTCCACCTATATGATACCGACACTTAACTACCTACCTAAATATATTACACATAATATAATTTTTCATCTCTCTCTCTCTCTCTCTCTCTCTTTCTTCTTTGTGCTTGGTCTATTTTTACTTTCTTAGCCAAGGATTCTCGAAGAGCAAAATCACTCTCAATAGATTCTCAATTTGATATATGTGTTTTTTTTTCCAAAGGGTCGACAAATGACCCAAAAGGAGAGGAAATTGTAAGCCTATGATTAGCTAATACCTTTCACCTATTTAGTATTGATTGGCTCAACAAAAAAGAGATACCCACCACTTCTTCCCTCCATTTCTTTGATCATCATCTTATGGGTATCCCATTCATATATCTCTCTTTGCTTTGCTTGCCCTTGTTATTACTTTTGGGGTAATCAAAACATGCTCAACTGGCTTTCTTTTCTTTTTTATTTAGTGGGCATATTCTCTTTGCTCTATATAAACAATCATAGTCACATGAAATTTAGCTTTTGGACCATTAGAGGATGAATTTTAATGCCTTTTGAAGAGTAGAATGGAGTTGATGAAGGTTTGCTGATTAGAAAAAAGCAAAACTTCAACTTGATTGGGTTTTAATTCCTTACAAGTTTAAATTTTGTATCACATATATACAAATATAAAGGCACTTTTATATATAGGGAAATTTTTTTTTTACCTAAATAAATATCTATGCACAATAACAACCTTATTTAAAAAAATAATAATAAAATCTTGATTCTTGAGTATAATTTTGTGGGGTTTGAAATCTAAAAGCAAATCAAGGCAAGTTTTGGTTTTCCTTTTTGGCAGGGAATGATTATCTATCTCTTCTCTCTATTGTGCTGTAATTAGGTGGTTTAGGTTGGTTTCACTTTCAAATCTCCTGGATTAGTGCACATGGCTAGGGCTTTCTTGCCAAGCTCTATAAGATTGCCCCAAGTGTAATATAAGAAGCAATCTAGCAAGAGAGAAAATATTCAAATGCTTAAGGTAAGCTTTTCTTCCTTACACTCAATTTCAGCAAATTTTTTTTTAATGATATGATATGAATATATGAATATTTATACAAATGAGTATATGTGTGTGTATACAATTTGATACATCAAATGAGATAAAAAAAGACAAAATGATTATTGTTTGATTTAGTTTGAAGAGATAGTCAATTATAAAAAAATCATTTTTAAATATCATTTACTCCAAAACACCCACACACACACACACAAATATATATAAAGCATATACATTGATCTGCAAGATGTCTCCACCCTATATCCCTACTCAATTGTTGCTTGAAATTGTATTTCCTCTCAATATTTATAACTTTATTTTGTTGTTCTTTAAAACTTTCCCATTGAAATATTTAAGCACTTTCTTAATTGTAAGGAATCATAAACACACACACACACACACAAAAAGAGCAAATATAGATCAAGAAACAACTCAATTCAAAGCTTTTGTTTTTCTTTATGCATGGTGTGTTCTTCTTTTGGTGCTTAGCAATTAGCATGGGAGTTGGGCCATTTGGAAGTTGGTTCAACTCCAACTTCTCTACAAGGATATACAAGTCATTTCCTTTCAACCCATTTGAGTTCTTAACTCATTTGTTGGAAAGTGTCAAGCTACAATTGGTAGCTTCATGACTTGTGAAATGACCTATTACTCTGTGAAAAAGTAACTTAGTTTAAAAAACCAACATTATTAGTCCATAGAAGGATCTTCCAAACTCATTGGAGAATCAAATTCTCTGTTTACATAGTTTATAGAGAGGGAAAGAGAAGACACTTCTTGTTTAGATATTCTAACTCAAGCTGAGAAAACCATGTTAGAGGTTCTTTGGTCATTCTTCAATTGGGAATCTTTGTTCTTCCCAATTTGTTTAGACAAATGGGTATGTCATCAAAATCCAAGTTACCTCTTTTAAGAAGAAAAAAACACAAAAATTCAAAAGTTTCGTGGTTCTCTGCTTTTCTGTTTTGTGGGTCTTGTTTGTGGGTGTCTTTCTTTTTCTGTTTTTTGAAATGGGTTTTGTTTTTCTTTGGTTTAGATGATGATTGGTTTACTTTGTTTTCAGTAATGGGTAATGCCAGTGGTAGAGAGGATGGAGGTCCTTCTGCAACTAAGAGCTTTGAAGAGAATTCTAATGGGTTGTTTTTAGAAACTAGGGCTTTCCAGCATCATAATCAAGTGAGTTTTGCCTTTTCTTTTTCAATTTTCTCAAAATACCTTGCTTGATGGTTTTAGGTTTCCTCTCATGTGTATGACTTTTGGGAAAAATAGTTTGAAGAAAGAGTTTTTCATATGGCTTCAATGTTATTTCATATCTGTTTCTTTTGGATTATGGTTTTTACTGTTTTATCTTTTTCACAATCATCTCTTTGTTGGATTAGAACAAAGAAAGCATGTTTTAATGTGTCAAAAGAAGCTTCCTATTGTTGTAATTTAACAGAAATTGAGCCAATATGGTGCTTTTACTTGTTTCAAGGTTTAGGGAATGCTCAAATATGAAAAGAGCAGTAGTAGATATAAGAAAAGAAGAAATCCCTAAAATTTGCTTTCACAAAGTCTTTCTTAATTTGGCTATTTCTTGTATGGAAAGGAAAACCATGAAGAAAACAATTGGGAAATTGTTGACTGGTTTAGAATGTTCAACTTCAGGTGTCTTTTTTTAAGCTTTCCAATATTGGGATGATGGCCAAATGCAAAAGGGCAAAAATCTTCCTAGTTTTCAACATTAATGTACTGCATATAGGGCTTTAGTTTTATACAAAACTCTACATTTATGCACACGTTTGTTCATCAAATTTCACTTTACATTTCTTTTGTCAGAACCTTGTTCTTCCCTTTCCAACACCTGACCAGCTCATCCAAACCCAAACTCCAGCAACTTTCAAATATAAAATGCATAGTAATGTTGTATCAGATGAAAATTTGGCGCCTGTTAAGCTCTCATGGAATCATGGTGGCAAGCAAGTAGCTGTCACCGGATCATGGGACAACTGGGACACCAGGTACTAGAAGTTATGTAAGGGGATCTTGATTCAAGTTCCAAACTTTATGTTTCTGTTTTAAGGGATCTGGTTTGATATGGAAAATGGGTTGTTTCAGAGAGCTTTTGCAGGGTACAGGTAACAATTTCTATGTTGTAAAGACACTCCCATCAGGTGTTTACCAGTACCTCTTCATTGTAGATGGCTATTTGAGGTGTGCTCCAGACTTGCCATTGATCTCTGATTGTTCAGGAAATACTTTCAACATTTTGGATTTGCAGGTAATTCTATTTCTGTTGTGATCATCCTTCATCTATAACCGAAAATTAACTGCTGTATGCCATTGAAGATTAACTGATTGCATTATGATTTCCTCTTTCTTTTCATTCATAAGTTGGGTTTTCAGGCAGATGATTTGTCGTCGAAAGGTGTTGGTAGTGACACTAAGTACTACCTTAGTTTAGTATCCAACTGTTTGCTGCTTTCCTCAATGTTCCTTCTTGTACCTGTAACTAGTTATTAATTATTATATTGCTTCTATGGATCTGTCATTCTTGATCTTTCCTCTAAACTTTTAATTGAGTATGCTGCTCTGCCATGTTCTAAGTAGAACATTAACAGGGAAGGGACTCAATAAACTCTCCATAAATAATAAGTTTTCATATGAAGACAGAATTGTTAATTGCATTTAGAATATTAGATTTATTTCTAAGAAGTTTCTAGCAAGTTCCCAAGGTAAAATGCTTGCATAGTGTCTCCTCTTTCCGCTCTTATGGCTTTGCAGGGACAAAAACAATTATCTTCTTACCCTCTCTGTAAGCAATGTTTTGCATCATAGTGAAGGTGATACCATAGCGGTCTCTATACTTATAACAAACATCATTTTACATATTTCATAATTCTGTTATGTCCTCATTTAGTTTCAAGAGGAGATAAGAATTTGTGAATGCCTTCACCAAACAAGATAGGCATAGAAACCTCAAATTTCCACTCATCAATGGAAAACAAAAGAAATGTTTCGAGTAACACATAATTTTAGGCATTCTGCATAGTTTTCCTGTGAGATTTATGAGCTTGTATTGAAAATTGTGGGAATGATAAACACATATGAAATACTATAGAAAACTCATATACCGTCATTCTTGTATCAAGTCAATGAAAATTTCACTTGGATTTGTTTGTTTTGCAGGAAAATGATACAGAATTGCCAGAACGTCTCTCAGAGTTCCACGCTCCCCCATCCCCTCCTTCGAGCTACGACAACAAGTGCTTAAGCGAAGATGACTTCAGTAAGCCTCCACCAGAAACACCACCTCAACTCCAATCAACAATTCTGAATGAACCATCATCATCCTCTTATGATGGTCATCAGGCATTACCAAAACCTCAACGCACAGAGTTGAACCACTTGTACATTCAGAACCAAAATGGAGGTCAGTTTGTAGCACTTGGCTCCACTCGTAGGTTTCGCCACAAATATGTCACAATGGTACTATACAAGCCATTGAGAAGAACAGCTTGATTACCTGTTTTTCTTCATTATGGAGGTGAATTATTTAACATATGTGATATTGGTAAGACACGAATTTATAGTGGTTTGGCGAAACAATTATTGTAAGTATTGGTCTAGCCTAAGCTGTATAACACTACCATGCCTATCTCATAAACTATATAATTGGATTCATCAAATTGATGCAGCAGAAAAATAAAAATACAGTAGGATCAAATATACTTCATATGAGAAACTTGTACATAACTATCTCAAACAAGTGTGTGGAGGGCAAGAAAAAACAGTAAAGTAAATGAAAAAAACCATTTGAGAGATCAAATGGCAGATTAAAGTGGTTATTAACTGAACATGTTTGATAATTAATTAGAAGAACTCATCTTTCTTCTGGTGGTGTTCTTATCTAACAGGTACCTTTACCCAACCATTGGCAAAAGCAATGGCTAAGATTACAAAAGGGGTTGACATTCCAAATATGATAATGTAAGGAAGTGGGGTTTTCATTGGATTTTCCCCTTCCCTTTCTCCTGCTGTTTGCCAATACCTGCACATGAAGAAAAAAACCCATTAGAAGTGCAAGTGATGATTTTGAACCAATATTCTCCACCAAAAAGGCCTCCACAAGCTTACTCTTCTGGCTCTTGTTCTCTAGTTATAAACTTTTTCTTCCCTCCCTTCTTGAGTTCTCCATCTCCACCACCTAATACCACCATGAAAACCAAAAATCACTCAATAAAAAACAATGAATTGGGAAGAAAAAGAAAAAGAAAAAGAGAGATCTTTTTTATAGATTACCTAAATTTGCATAGATCTTGAAATGATGAACCCTTCTCATTGGTGTGAAATGAGCATGAGAGAGAGGAGGAAGATTTGAAGAGTAGCAGGGTGGGAGGGGAAATTTGGTAGCTGGAGAGGAAGAGAGAGCCAAATTGGCAGCCATTTTTGTGGGTTCTGAAGTCTGTGCTTGACCATCACATATAAGTAACTGAGTGGTTTTGGATATGGATGTGGTGGCTCTGATATTTGCTCTTCTGTGGAGCAACCTTATCTACCAAATATATGACAAAAATATGCCCAAGTGACCCCTTTTCCCTCCTTTGATATTTTGTGCCATTTATAGCTGTAAAGAGACAAATGATTTTCTCTTACTTATATTACTTATATCATAAGATTTCATAATATTTTATAATGTTATATTTTTTAATAATTATTTTTTAAAAGTATTAATTATATTCCACCAATATAAAATATTTAAAATAGTTTTTTTTTAAGGTATTTAAAATAGAGTTCTTATATCATTTTAATTATATATATTAAAGAATCAACATAGAGTTTTTTTTGGAAAAAAATGAAAATTATCCTAAAAGTTCCATATCTTATTGAAAAAAAGAAAAAAGAAAAAAAACTCTAATATGAAGAAATGAATTATGAAATCCATATGTAATTTTCTGGTGAACAAAAGATCCATATGTAATTTAGGAAGCTCATGCGTTCTATATTAAATATTAATAATTAAAATTAACAATAACAATAATAATAATTTAAGAAAAATCTCATGGTCAAAACAAACCTGCTGTTCAAAATTCAAATTTTGGATACTAATAACTGACGGAAGCAGTTTTATTTTATTTTATTTAACAAAATATGGAAGCAGTTCAACCAAGAAATTTTTTGATCGATCAAAAAAATAAATTTTTTTGACAAAAGCACAAAATTACACGTTTTTATTTTTGATAAATTCAAGAGACTAATTGAAATTACAAAACTAACTCTCTTTATTTTTTTTTTCTTTTTCTATGCCTTATTGAATATGAACAAAAAGAAAAAGGGAAATAAGAAAAAACAAAAGAAAAAAAATAAATTTATATATATATATTTTTTTTAATGGAGAAAAAAAATAAATAGTTTGATTAATGCTTTTTGGCCCATTTGATAGCCATTGGGGTTGTTGCATTTTGGTACCCGTATGGAAAAATAACAAAAATAATACCCAAACTTTCATCTTAGTACTTTCAATATTCTGTTAGTTTTGAGACATGTGACCCTCTAAAATTAGTGTCGGTGGGATTAGTTAGGTTAACTATAGTTAAGAAGAAAAAAAATGTTTTCTTTTTATTCCTAGGCTTGTGTTTGGCTCCACTGCGATGAGAGAAGACAGACTTTACTAAAGCACGGGAGGACCGCCGGTCTCGAGTTTAAACATGGATCTATTGCGAGCTTCGTATTAGTAATTATTTTGATTGCACACTTAATAATTTTTGTGTTAAATCTCTTTTTGATTTAAAAATTAATTTTTTATTATTATTTAATGAAATAATTATATTTTAGTATCATCTAGTTTGACAAAATTTTAAAAATTACCTCAAATTTTAAAAAATACAAAAATAAGATCTCTTATTTACATAAATAATGTTTTAGTACCTTGAACTAATTTCTTTTTTAAAAAATACTAAAACTACCATTTGACTTTCAAATTAAAAATAATTAAAAAAAATAAAAAAATATTTAAAATACTAATAAAATATTAAATTAAA
>WUAT03000008.1:4122663-4135064 GCA_010015005.3 Ulmus americana
TTAAAACATCACATTTACATTAAAAACCCGGAATTTCACATGAATTTCCGAATTTGCCCTCGTTTAAGTCCAACTTGGACTATAATGCGTCTTAACACATTTAAATATTTTAAAACCTCGTTAAACACCCTAATATGCTGTTTTTACCATAAAAACCCTAACATTCACATTAATTCCAAAATTGCCCCTTCTTAAGCCCAATTTGGACAGTTTACAGGGAGATTTTGGAAAATTCACCGTAAATTCATTTTAAAACTTTTTGAGCTCAAACCAACGGGAATGAACTTCTAATTCCATGTATTAATCCCTGTAAAAATTTCAGAAATAGAACCGGACCCTAACTGGGTGAACCGGCCAAAACAGAGGAACTAAAAACAGGGTCCCCTGTTTCACGCCCAGTTTCAAACCCTTGACATTTTTGGGTTCAAAACCCTATAAATCGTCATCTAAAAATCCAGATAAAAATTCCAGAACAGATATCAACATGTCCAGAGATTCTAAGAAAAGAAATCACCTTATTCCACATCGGAAAGCCCTCGAACGAAAATCCCAAACTTTGCCGCTCGGAATCGGCCTCCCTGGGAACAGCCTCTACTTCTGGACCTATAAATCCGAAACCATCCAACAACAAGAGCTGAGACTTTGGAACATGAAAATAGACATATAGAGCTTTCCAAAAAGCTATCATACACCCGATTTGGAGCTCTACAACTCCCAAACTCATGCAAAACATTTCAGTGTAAAATCTCTCCTCAAAACCGGGATTACACACTGAATTTATCTTGCATAACCCAGTCCATTTTTCATGCAATAAATTAGGAAATCAATCCTAATAACATCCTAACACGTAATATTAGAGTTTAGAAGCATAAAATCCCAAGGATTTACCTCGAAAATAGAAGAACACGTTGGTGTTCTTTGGAGAATTCTTCTCGGCAGCCTAAGGAACAAGGGAAAAAAATCCCTTTCTTCTTCCCCTTCTCTCTCTTCTTTCTCTCTCCTTTTCCTCTTCTTTTCTTTCTTCTTCTCCCAGCCGACACTCCTCCCCTTCTTCTCCTTATTTTTATTTTATTTTATTTTATTTGCAATTTAAGGCTTGATATTAGCCTAATTGCAAAATAGGTTTATAAAAAGTCTCATCTTTTAGTTTGTAACCCAAAAATATAAACTTTTAGTTTTATCTCCTATAAAGTCTTTTATTTAGCTTCGAAATTTTGATAATTATTGCCAATTTATGTGGCATTTAATATATCAAAATATTCGTAATTATATTACGAATTTATGACTGTAATATTTATACAGTATTTACCGTATATTCCATGTCATTAATTACGTTAATTAGTGACGTGGATTTTCGGGGTTTCACATGTCGACCAACAGGAATTGCAAGTTGGGTCGAGTCGACACGCGAACACGACGGGTCGGGTTAGTGTTGAGATTTATTGACACGAAACATAAACGGGTTGGGTTAGAGTTGACCAACTAGACACGCCAATTCGCCATAACTCGACACGTGACACGAATTGTCACCCCTAATAATAACCATTTTGTGCCCTGTAGTTTGTGGGCGAAGGTAGGTTGTCGACTTGTGTGTATGAGTGTGTTTGTAGGAGGTTGGGTGAGTTTTTATGGATGGGTGCTGGTGTCTCTTCAAACATGGAGAAAAAAAAATGAATTAAGGTAAGAATGAAAGAAGAATAAAAAGAAAAGGAAAAAGAAATAAAGGGAGAAAAAATAAGCAAAAATCAATTTTGTTTTGATTTTTTTTTTTTTTAGTATTGTAATAAAAATCGGATTATGGGCGATATTACTAAACATGTGAAAAGTTAGAGGCCATGAGTGCTATATACTCTTATTATTTGAGTTTTAACGGAATTGACTAGTGGTATTAGACATAAAAAGGACTAAATTGTACCATTTTAATGTAATTAGAGGTATTTTCGTAACAAAATTTTAGTTGGAGATAAGAATGCAATGGTCGGAGTCGTAGCTGCTTTTAACCTTTTTATTTATGCTACTATTTTTCAATTTATTATACTCTCTCTCGCCTATGATTGTCTCCTTTTTGCTTGGAAAATTGCAGAGGCCATTACAAAGTGTCATCAATTTCATATCATGATCATCAAGCGTGATCTCTGTTACAGTGTTACTTTGCCAGTATTCGAGTAACAGGATCTTGACTCGGTTATGGGACGACTGAGTTTGATCTATCCGAGTTACAACTTGTATGTTCATACAGTGCTTTTACTTCATTGCCCTTTACCTTAAACCAATAAATTTAGCCAAATATAAAGACAAAATTTCTGAACCTCACATTGTAGATTAAACATGTATATAAACTTGCCTGTTCAAGTTTTCAAAGGGCAATTAAGTACGTCGAAGTGTACTGTTATATAGTGTTGGATACGCAGATATTTGATGTAGTTTATATACTTTTGGAGCCACGGTCATCTCCTGCGAAATTTGAGTTCCATTCTTGGGTTACCCGATTGAATGGCTACCCAATTGGGCCCTTGTTCATCTGCTTCTTCTTCTTCAAGCTTTCTTATTCCCTCTTCATGTAAAAATGAGACAACCCTTTTCAGCAAATTCCTTATTGTGCCAAGAAGAAAGCATTTCTCCTCTTGGGTTTCTCAGAATATTTCGAGAAATCGAGCAAGGAAGCATTTTCAGCTCAACTCCTCAAATGGGCATCCGCTAAATGCTATTTCTTCCCATGATGGTTAGTTTCTTTTGTTATTGTTATTATTATTTTAATTTTGTTTTGCCCCTCTTTTTTATATTATTGTTAGCTTGAATTTTTCAGTTCTTCATAATTGCGTAGGCCATGTGTCTGTATTGTGTTTAATAAGTTGCTTTAGGTTGTTGCTTCAATTTTTCAGCTTGGAATATACTTTCTAAATTCTTGGTTTTGCTTTGTCCATTATAAACATTCTTTTATTTGCGTTGTATAGTTTTAATGGCCTAAGAAAGCATGAGAATTTGACCTTAGAGTGCTAACTTGAAATTGGCATGGTCCATTTGAAATGAAATTTTATTGAAGCTGATATTATCTATATTACTGAACTCCATTGTTTTATAATCTACTTATCCTGATCAACATTTTCGCACCTTTCGACAAATATTGGATATGATGTGCAACGTGTGAATATGAAAGGAATTCATTTTGGAAGCTTTGGTGTGTTTTGTCTTCTCAATCAACTCTTTCAGATGTTGGCATCCCGTTTGCTGGCGGTCATTTACTGCTTATCACATATAATATTAGCTTTCTTTGTATTACCTCTGCCTAATCGTGTACGGGAATTTCAAGTAGGTTTAGCTGCAAATTCTGTGGCTAAAGATCATGCCAATATCCAAGAGGATGAGGGAGCCCTTAGCTTCTCAGAACAAGAAAATGTAGAATCTACTATAAGCATAACTGTTGTTGGAGCTTCTGGGGACCTAGCCAGAAAGAAGATATTCCCAGCACTTTTTGCTTTATATTATGAAAATTTTCTACCAAAGGTTCTATTTTGTCTCTCAATTATCATCACATTGTAATAATTTCTATAAGTCCTTGATGTTTGTCTTTCTAGGAAATAGCTTACCGGTTTCTGTTTTCTGTGATTTTGTTCTGTTTTGTAGAACTTCATAGTATTTGGCTATGCTCGAACAAAAATGACTGATGATGAATTAAGGAACATGGTCGGCGAAACTTTGACTTGCAGAATTGATCAGAGGTAATCCAGATAGTGAAACCAGCCCAAAGATGAGGCTGGATTATGAGTGTGTTTGTGCATATATATTCAGTTTGTTTAGATTAATATGTAGCAAGAGATTGCAGGGAAAATTGTGCGGACAAAATGGATCACTTCTTGAAAAGATGCTTTTACCACTCCGGTCTGTATAATTCAGAGGAGGACTTTTCAAAATTAGACAGTAGGCTGAAAGAGAAGGAGGTATTGCTTCAAACTCTCATTTCTGTTTTCCTATCAAAACAAGGATTAGTAATTCCATGGTCTGAATTTTCTTAGTTATGTGCATTGAGAAAAATTAATATATGGAGCTGTACATATTTTTGTAATTTCAATAGTGCTCTTCTTCAGGCTGGGAAAATGTCAAATCGACTATTTTACTTGTCAATACCTCCAAACATATTTGTGGATGTGGTGAAATATGCTAGCCTTAAAGCTTCTTCAGCAAATGGGTGGACAAGGGTCATTGTTGAAAAGCCGTTCGGACGTGACTCTGAGTCATCTGGTGAGCTAACCAGATGTTTGAAGCAATACCTTGCTGAAGACCAGATATTCAGGTTTGTTTTACTCTTGCTTTTCAAAAATAGTTAGGTTTACCAAGGAAGGAAAATTTGACACCGTTGATAATTGTTCAGGATTGACCATTACTTGGGTAAGGAGCTAGTGGAAAATCTTTCAGTGCTTCGCTTCTCAAATCTTGTTTTTGAGCCTCTCTGGTCCCGGAACTACATTCGCAATGTGCAACTGATATTTTCTGAAGATTTTGGAACAGAGGGACGTGGAGGGTTAGTTCTTCCTTGATGATATCATAAGAAAACAAGATTACTCCTTTCTAGACAGAACATAAACTGACTGTTTTTCTTGTTTCCAGATACTTTGATAACTATGGAATCATACGAGATATAATGCAAAACCATCTTCTGCAAATTTTAGCATTGTTTGCAATGGAAACGCCTGTTAGCTTAGATGCTGAGGACGTTCGGAATGAAAAGGTATTGAAACTTTCTTGTTCAATGTTCTATCAAGATTATGGTTTTGGGATATTCTCCCTTTTTGCTTCTTTTTGAGGATCCATCAGGATGCCATAAGCTATCAAACATGAGCCAATCATGGTATTGTAATAACTACTGGTCATCACCTTGATTCAGGTAAAGGTTCTGAGATCGATGAGACCTCTGCTACTTGAAGATGTAGTTGTTGGTCAATATAAGGGCCACAGCAAGGGTGGTAAATCGTACCCGGCATATACAGATGACCCAACAGTTCCAAAGGACAGTCTCACCCCTACATTTGCAGCAGCAGCGCTTTTTATAAATAATGCTAGATGGGATGGAGTTCCATTCCTGATGAAAGCAGGCAAGGCTCTTGATACTAGGCGGTATGTATACTTGGCTCTCTATATTGCATTTTATTCCCTAAACTACACTCCCATTAAGCACCTTTGTCCTAAACTTCTTATTGGTAATTTGGCTTTAGTTTGAAAACTTATATGTCAACCATGGTGGTGAAAAATTGGAAAGCTTTGGAAGAATTTAGTAACAATTTGGACCGATTTTGCAATTCGAACTTGATTGCAATTACAAATTAAGTTTAAGGACCATGATCTAAGAAAAGAGAAGTTAAAGAGTAAAAGTTTTGAGTGAGTTCTAAATTATTTTGTCTTGACAAACATTTCTTTAGATTTTCCTCCTACTGGGGTAATCTAAATAATAGCAATCTGAAAAATTGTTGTTGCAACTATCACTCAGAGCAGAGATCAGAGTCCAGTTCAGACATGTTCCGGGTAACTTGTACAAGCGAAACTTTGGAACAGATTTAGATAAGGCTACAAACGAACTCGTTCTTCATGTACAACCTGATGAAGCTATATACTTGAAGATCAACAACAAAGTTCCCGGTCTTGGAATGAGACTAGACCGTAGTGATCTAAATTTGCTTTACCGATCAAGGTACGTGCTCATAGAAACATAAGGCTAAATATAAGTGCATATCCATCTATTTACTTCTCAACATCATGCTTCAACCTGCGTCTCTTTAACTCGAGACATGAATTAGTAAACTTTAAGCTTGTGATCACTATGGTTATTTTGTGAAGGTATCCAAGAGAAATACCGGATGCATATGAGAGACTAGTATTGGATGCAATTGAAGGCGAAAGAAGGTTGTTCATCAGAAGCGACGAGCTCAATGCTGCTTGGGCATTATTCACACCATTGTTGAAGGAATTAGAAGAAAAGAAGATTGTTCCTGAGCTGTACCCCTATGGTAGTAGAGGACCAGTTGGAGCACATTATCTTGCAGCCAAGCATAATGTTAGATGGGGAGATCTCAGCGACTAGCGAGTTTCGAAGCTCGATTCTCTAATCTATATGTTATTTATCAGCTGTTGATTCTTGTTCAACGCTTGATGGAGAGTAATTTTATGATGTGTTACAAGAGCAAAATGGTGGAATTCCAATCAGCCCAAAAATAAGATTAGGAGCTGGTTTAACATTTGTCACATATTAACGACATGTCGTTTGTGATGGATTAACGATATGATGTGAAAAACATTTCATTTATCTTAAAAACGACTTGTCGCTAAAGAATTTGGAATTTCATGTTCTTTCATAACGACATATCCTTCAAGAAATTGCATGTCGTCTAATAGCTAGAAACGAACAATTTGTTGTATTGAACGAGCGACATACCCTTTGTTTTTGTCTCCTTGTCGGGTCAAGGTGCTTGATGTTTAAAAATAAAAAAAGAAAATTTGGTACCTTTGGCGAATTTTCATTGGAAAAATGTATTTTGCACAAAATTGACTCACTAGTAACTATTCAATTTTGAGATTTTAGTATCAAAATAGATTCGAAAATATTTAATTAGTAATGTTTAACCTCTTTATTTTTTTTATAGAGTTTAACATAATATAATTTATTGAAAAGATTGCAATGTTCTTTTTATAATCACAAAAATTAACCTTAATTAGTATTTGTAAATTTTACAACGAGTTACTAAACACTGTCATTGAGGATATTTTTACTTTTGCTAACAACAAATCAAAATTCTAATTAAAATAAAACTTTTCATATTGGTTTTATATTGAAGAAGAAAACAACACTACTTTATTCTCATTAAAAATTATCAAAAATTAACAAAATAAATTATTATTTTGAACAATTGCTCATTACAGGAGACATTTTAACACTAAAATCTCAATTAAAAAATCTCTAAAGTGTATAAAATCAGTATAAAATCACTTCACACGTTATGGTTACATCAGATAAAATAACAAAATTGTTCCTTTAAGAAGAAAAAAAGACAAGAATGTTAAAGGAAAAAAAGAAGTCTTTTTTTTTTTTTTTTGGAAATTTGGAGTACTTTCTTATAAAATGAATCTAAAAAGGTATATTTTATCAAATTTCCGAACATGTTACTCCGTTTGAGGGACGACTTAAATATGATTTTGATAATTATGAATAAGATAATTTTTTAAACAATATTCTGATTTTTTTTTTGTAAAAGTAAGTAGGGTCCACATAGTAATATTAAATATTTTATATAAAAGGTGGTGGATTTTACAAAATAATATTAATAATATAATCTCAAAATTAGTGGGATCCACATGTAAATAGGATAGAATATATGAGAATATAATAAAAAGGTAATAAAGTTCACATTGTATATATAAAATAAAATAAAATAATGATTAGAATAGATAAAAATAAATAATTTTTTTTCATAATAGAATAAGATATGATAAAAAAAATAAGAAAAAGAACAAAGGCACAGTGTTTCTAGTTATACAAATGATTTTATTTTTGTTTCATATCTTCTTGTATATTCGTGTTCTATTTTATTTATTCAAAAATAACTATTTTATGTGCTTCCACATTTTCCATTCTTTATTTATTTATTTATTTATTTTTTTCACATTTACAAAATATTCAAATTTCATTATAATAGGACCTTTATAGGAGGTGCAATCAATCGGTAAAAAATTATATAATTTTGCTATTGAAAAGGATAATTATTAGAAATAACAATATTTGATTTTTTTATTTTATTGTTGTTAAATTTTGATACATGATAGTTCAATAGAAAGATAAGAAAACGTATGTTCCAGAATCACCAAAATCAACACCACAAAACGCTTGCCGTGACGACATATACCGTCAGAAGTTAAGATGAAAAAATCACGTGTTGGTAACTTCTGCCAGTTCATGTAGTTTCTACAAGTTTTTTTTTTTTTTTGACACTAGAAAATATGTTATGTTATTTTTCAAACGAAATATTGTATATCAAAATCTGACAACAATAAATATGTCAAATATTATCAATTATAAAAAATGAGAACGAAAAAATTTGCGGAACATTGTCAAATGTTATCAACCAAGGACCTCATTAACTTTTTTTTTTTGCATAAAAGCCCTCTCAACAAATTCTTTTTTTTTTTTTTTTAACTTTTAAAATTTAACTTTTATCTCTTTTTTTTCTTTCAATTCTAACATCTTCTTTTTTTCCACTTATTTTTTATTTTTCAAAACTTTTGTTTTCAATTCTACCCTTCATTTGTTTTTTATTTTTTAAATTTTGCCCTCATCTTTATTTTTTTCAATTCTATTTTAATATTTCTTTTGTTTTCATCCACAACTTCTTTTAGGCTCTTTGTTTACTTTTATTTTTTAACTAATTAGCGGTAATACCCTCAATGTTTACGTGAGTTTATGTATTGCCGCCTAATATTGTAAATGGGCACGAATAACCCACAACCATGTATTTTTTTTTTTTGTTGATAATTTTCACCATTGATGAAATGGAGGTTATTTCCATTAATCGTATCCGCACACGTGAGTCGCACTGAGGGGTAATTTTGGAATTATGCTTTAATTCCTCGGATTTGCAACGTGCTTTTGCTGGTTTTAACGGTGGAAAAACCCAATAACATACAAAAATTTTGTTGTTGCTCCTCTTGTTCGTCATCTTGTTTTCTCTTTTGTTCTTCTTATTTTATTTTTCGCTGTCTTCCTCTCTTTTTCACTTCGATTCCGAGAATGGGAGACGAGAAGAAGCCCAAATCTATCCGTGTTTGGCCTACCGTTAAGCCCTTCGTTAATGGCGGTGCCTCTGGTATGCTCGCCACCTGTGTCATCCAGCCGATTGATATGATCAAGGTTTGTTTGCGTTTTTTAATTTTTTAAATCTTAAAATGTGTTTTTTTTATGTTTAATTTATACCTTTTTTTTATTATACCCAGTTCAAGTTTTGGGATGAAATTAGTTCTCATGATGGGTTTGGATCTGGGATTTTTGTGATTATTTTTGTTATTCTGATAGATTTTTGCATTGGTTTGTTTGATTGGATGGGGTTAATGCGTAACTGGGTTTTTGTGTTTTTGGTTGTTTGTATAGGTGAGAATTCAATTGGGTCAGGGATCAGCTGGCCAGGTCACCAGAAACATGCTTAAGGAGGAGGGTTTTGGTGCCTTTTACAAGGTTTGCTTCTTTCAATTGATTAAAGTTTTGAGCTTTGTTGTGTTTGTATTGTCGATCTAATTTGAAATAAATTGTGGATACGGTTTTGTATTGAGATTTGTGTTAAAGTTTGGATCTTTGCTAGATTTGAAGTTTTTGTTTGAGTGTTTCTAAAGTTGGTGCAATTTTGCATGGTTTAGGCTTGTAAAGTGAGCAAGAAATATATCCATTGTCTAATTTGAGGGATAAGCCGTGTGTGTTTAGACAATTTGGAATTTGAGGAACTCTTGGGTACATGGAGGAGATCAGGTTCTGCCGGGATCGAAATTGGAGGGGGTTGTTCACTTCTTGGAGGAGTTTAGGAGGTGCAGGAGACAATCTTTTTCTTCTCTACCTCCTATTACCGGCGACGGCAATAAATGGCAGGCACCAACTCATGGTTCCTTTTGGCTGGACAAGAATGCTAGTTCTTCAGCGACTGGTTTTGGAGCAGCTTCCGCTCTCCGTGATTGCGAGGGGTTCTTGGTCAGTGCTGGTTGTTGGCCAAGGGTGAAGGTGGTTTCGGTTGCTCAGCAAAAGCACCTTGCAAATCTGAGGAATTAAAGCACAATTCCGAAATTATCCCTCACGGGCGACTCACATGTGCGGGTACCGTTAACAAAAATGACCTCCGTTCCATCAATCATGAAAATTGCCAAAAAAATTGCATGTTTGTGGGGTATTCCTGCTAATTTACAACATTAAGGAGCAACACGTAAACATTGGGTATTGGGGTATTGCCGCTAATTAATCTTATTTGTTAAATGTTAGTCATTACCTGATGGGGTCATCATTCATCATCAACCTTCGTATTGTTTTAAGTTCTTTGTTTGTTTTCTTTTTCTATATATTGCTTTTTTTTTTCAATTATAACCTCTCTTTATTTTCTCTCTTTTTACTTATTACTTTTTTAAATTTTATTTTTGATTATACCCTTTAAATTCTCCATAAACTATGTCTAGGCGTCCGAATCAATAAATATTGTTTAGGCATCTTCAACACTTGGGTCATCAATTTTCATACTTTTAAATCATTTGTTTATTTTTATTTTCTTTTTCTACATATTACTCTCTTTTGTAATTATTATTATTATAATTCTGACCTCTTTTTTTCTATTTACTTAACTTAATTTTTATTTTTTAAAATTTTTACAATTATACCATTTTTCATTTTTCAATTTTTTTTAAAGTTTGTCTTGTCCTAATTTTTTTTATTTTCTTTTTTTATTTTGTTTTCAATTCTACTTTTATTTTCATTTTGTTTTCATCAATATCCATTTTTAAGCCAAAAGAAAAAATTTATTAAGAGAAATGTCTATTAACAATGTTCGAAGACAGCGTGCAATAGTACGGAAGTACAATTATGGAAGTAAAATTATAAACCATAAACAAAACAAGTCACATGACCGTTAATATAAAAATAAATTACGCTCCATAATTATTTTTATTTTTTAAATATATATTCTCAATTTATTATTATACTTTAAAAAAATATATAAATATTATCATCTTCTAAATAAAATAGACAAGAATATAAATTTATTTATATTTACTATAATAACAAAATTAACACAAATAAGAGCATGTGTCTTGAACATACCTGCACTAGTGTTTATAATTATTATGAATGTCATCTCTCTATTTACATTTGAACAAACAAGAATGTCAAAAGCATATTTCAATTTAAAAAGAACTATTTTGTTGCCACTTTCATTTTCTACCATCAATATCAATTGGAAATGACAAGCTGGATATTTAGAAAAATATCAGAACAAATAATAAATCTTTCTTCAATCTTATACCAAAAATCAAAGTGTTTACAAGATAGAATCAAAGAAATCTCTCAAAGAAAAGTTGAGAGAATAATCTTCTGACTCAAATCTCTCAAAGTGTAAAATAAAAAGTCCCCTCTCACATTATAAGGATTTGGTATTTATAAACAAACTAAAACTAAACTTAACCCTCCGGAAAGAACACTTCATTAACCTATCCTCCACTTAATACTCCTTTTAATAAGCTATTCTTCAGCTTCTCGTACTTATCCTCCAGCGCCTTATCTCCATCCTTCGATACCTTGTACTCATCCTTCGGTGCCTTGTCTTCATCCTTAGTGGCCTTGTACTCATCCTTCGGCACCTTATCTTCATCCTTAGTGGCCTCGTACTCATCCTTCGGTGTCTTGTACTTTTAACCATTAAGATGCTTCCACGTGGGGTAATTCACAATTCCCCACCTATTTTCCCTTTTTTATTTGTATTTTTCAAATTTTGAAAATTCAAATAAAATTTTGCTGTGACGTTTCCTTTCTGACTTTGCCGGATGCGCTTCTTCGATTTCCGTATTTCTCATTTAATGCTGGTCTTTTTCTCATGATTACTTTTCTTACTTTAAATACGTCATTTGAGATTCTCGTTCATTTTCACACAACCTCCAAACTTCATCTTCATTTTCTTACTTTTACGCTTTCTTTTCCTCTACAACTTCTTCAAACCCTTATTTTCCTAGAGAAAAAATTCCTTACAATGACGAGCTCTTCCTCTAAATCAACCACTATCCCTCCAGCACAAGTGGCTTTGAACAAGATTCTAGTGTGTAAATATCGTCGTGAGTTTGAAATCCCAGCCAATTGTTCCTTGGAGGTTTTGGGATCCTAGTACGAAAACTAGAAAAAAAGATCCTTCAGTTCTCCCCCTTGGGTCTATTGTAATATCTGAACTTCATCTTCAAAATCTTAGACTCCCGCTTTCCCCATTCTTCCACTACTTCTTTGCCATTCACGACTTTCATTTGCTCCAGTTATCTACCAATGCTATTAGGACCATGAGCAGATTCGTTCTGTTGAACTTGATCAAGGATTTGGGCCTGGGACTATCTGATTTTCACCTCTACTATGTCATAGTAAGGTTTGACAAAACCTCCAAATATTTTCTTTATCCCAGAAAGGGCTGAGTATGCTTTTCAGGGATTCCTTCAAAGGATTCTAACCCTAAGCATTACTTCTCATTGAGTGGAAATTGGCAATCGCCTTCTGTCAACCACTTAGTCTTCCCAATCCGCCAGGGCTACAATTATGGTAAGTGATCCTTTATCCTCACACATGCTCATTTCTTTAGGTTTTTACTTGAATATTCATTTATGCTTTTCTAAATTTCAGCGCCCAAAGATGCTGGTAT
>WUAT03000008.1:4140290-4151467 GCA_010015005.3 Ulmus americana
ATCTAGTTTACTCGCATATATTTAACAAATGAACATAAATATGACACAATTTAATAACCACAAAATAAAATCCTTTATTACTTAATCAAAATATTGTTAATATATTAAATGTATCTAACCTTAGGGCATAGATCCTAAAAATGGACCCATGGATCGTACCCCTCTAGTCGGGTCTTGATTGATTATCAAGACCACACTGTGCCCGGGATGCCTTGCATCGGACCGCCAGGGCTGCCCATGATCAAACCGCTAGGGTCGCCCAGGACTAGACCTTGGGAGTGCTCACACCTATCATGTCTTGGCCATCAGGCCTGCCCAAGTCCGGGCCATCAACGCTGCAAGGTTTTAGACCTTTTTGTGTATCAAACATCATTTGATAAGTTTTGTGTTTTAAAAAACAAGTAATAAAAGTTTTTAGACATTTTTTTGTTTTTTATTTTAAAAAACATGTAACATTTACCATACATTTAAAAAAAATAATAATAATACCATCCATATATTTTTTGTTTTTTATAATATGAAAACAAAACGAATGAAAATATTTTTGTTTATTGTTTACCAAAACATCTATCAAATAAGGCCTTAGCTTTTAGGGTCTTAAATGTATTTTTTTCAAACAGAATGGTTATCCATGTAATTTTTCAAAATGCAAGGTCTAAAATGTTACTATTAACAACCGGAGAATATAATTTTTTTCAATGTTAAAAAAACTATAATTTTGTCTATTATGGATGACAAATTAGTAAAAGGGTAGAGGGCAAATTGGTAAAAACATTATTTTCCATCCCTTTCACAATTTGAGAATGTAATATAAAAGCTCATAGGACAAATGACAATTTTAAATATTGTTTTGTATGTATATTGACTTTATTTTTTTATAACAATAATAGAAATAATGACTATTGTTGATGCATTGTTTCCGGTAACCTCTAATGAATTAGAATCTTCATTTGTAATGATATACTGTCTGCACTATAGTGACCATAGGAGTAACGTGTCTTTTTCAAAATATACATGCAATACTAGCACCACGAATTTGTTTTAAAAGTCTATCTACTCGTGATTAGCAATAAACGAGATACGACACCATCCATTCATTCTAGATGCAATATGTGGTGTTTCTGTATAGATGCACCAAAACAGACAAATCCAAAAAAAGCAACATGGAAAGTGCTACTTTGGGCATATTATCCTCATATATCTCTGCATTTATTATTCCAAATGGGTTCACTGATGTAAACCTAACCCATCAATTTTACCAAAGATTTGGTCACTATCTATAGTTTATTTACTGCTGAAAATTTCACTTAGAGCCATTGGATTATCTATTGTCACTTGGGCAATAACCAGTTAAGCTCAATATTTTCGGAGAATTACATAATTAACATTAGTTAAACGTGCTAATAGTATTTTGTCACCCAAATTTTAAGTTTTAATGAAAAAGCACTTTTAGACGAAAAATGTCAATTAACATTAAAAAGCGAATACTCGATGAATTTAGATTTTCTGACAAAGCACAACACTGGGCCCAATTTCTAAATAATTTTATAACTTAAGTTGGGCTTCTGTCAAGGCCCATTAAGTAGACGACGTCGATTTTGGATAGTTCTTGGTTAATCCATCTCCAAATCGCGGTAGTCCAGTTCATTCAGATAACCCGTAAGCCCGACCCGAAATTGAGAGGAACCGAGGAAGGGGTATTCCACTGAGACAACCATTTCCCAATTCGGATCTTAGGTCGAAGAATCGCCATTCCTTGATCTCCGATTTTTGATTCTTCGTCCAATTTGGATGATCAGAAGAAAACATGTATCAATGGCGGAAGTTCGAGTTCTTCGAGGAGAAATTGGCGGGAAAATGCGCGATTCCCGACGAAGTGGAAGGGAAGATCGAGTGCTGCTCCGGCGGCAGAGGGAGGATAGTGATCGGCTCCGACGACGGCAAGGTCAGCTTGCTCGATCGAGGCCTCCACTTCAATTACGGCTTCCAAGCTCACTCTTCCTCCGTTCTCTTCCTTCAGCAGCTAAAGGTAATATCTCATCATAATTTCTGTGATTTTCTCTGTTATTATTATTATTTTCGTTCCTCGTGTTTTTTTCCTGAGAAAATGTACATAAAGAAGTGATTTTGTCAGTTTATTTAGATAATCGGGGTTTAATTTTCGCCTAAAATTGAAAAGGGGCTACTGGATTGATGCAAATTTCTTATTCTTATTGTTCAATCAGCAACGGAACTTTCTGGTAAGCATTGGAGAAGATGAACAAATTTCTCCGCAGCAATCCGGTATGTGCCTCAAGGTTTTTGACCTAGATAGGATGCAGCCAGAGGGTTCAAGCTCAACCAGTCCTGATTGTATTGGAATATTGCGAATATTCACCAATCAGTTCCCTGAAGCAAAGGTACTAGCATTAAATGGTAGAGTGATCGTGTAGATTCTTTCTTCCCATTCTAAAGATTGGAACTTGTCCATTTGAATCTGTATAATTTGGAATACTGGGATTTGGTTATGCAGATTACATACTTTTTAGTCCTAGAAGAAGCCCCGCCAATACTACTCATAGCCATTGGCTTAGATAATGGTTGCATTTACTGTATTAAAGGAGACATTGCACGGGAGCGTATCACCCGTTTCAAGCTTCAGGTGGAAAATTCTTCTGACAAGAGCCAATCCGCGATAACAGGTTTGGGATTCAGGGTGGATGGTCAAGCTCTTCAGTTATTTGCTGTGACTCCAAGTTCAGTGAGCTTATTCAGCTTGCATGTTCAACCACCAAAGAGGCAAACGCTAGATCAGGTTGGGTCTAATGTTAATAGTGTTGCAATGAGTGATCGATTGGTAAGCATCTCTGTTGGGTCTCATTTATAGATTTCAAGGTTTTGCGCTGTGCTTTGTATTATGTTAGAATGCTGTTGCTGATGATTGCTTTGTTTTCCTTTAATCAGGAATTGATAATTGGTCGACCTGAGGCCGTATATTTTTATGAAGTTGATGGTCGTGGGCCTTGTTGGGCTTTTGAAGGAGAGAAAAAGTTCCTTGGGTGGTTTCGTGGATACCTCTTGTGTGTTATTGCAGATCAAAGAAACGGGAAGAATACATTCAACATTTATGACCTGAAGAACCGGTTAATTGCTCACAGTATAGTGGTCAAAGAAGTTTCTCACATGCTTTGTGAATGGGGAAACATAATACTTATAATGGCCGACAAATCTGCTCTTTGTATTGGGGAAAAGGATATGGAAAGCAAGTTAGACATGCTCTTTAAGAAAAATCTTTATACAGTAGCTATCAACCTTGTACAAAGTCAGCAAGCTGATGCTGCTGCGACTGCAGAGGTGCTACGGAAGTATGGGGGTCATCTTTATAGCAAGCAAGATTATGACGAAGCTATGTCTCAATATATTCTTACTATTGGCCACCTTGAGCCTTCTTATGTGATACAGAAATTCCTTGATGCTCAAAGGATTTACAACCTTACAAATTACTTGGAGAAATTACATGAAAAGGGGCTCGCTTCGAAGGATCATACCACTCTTCTGCTTAACTGCTACACCAAATTGAAAGATGTTGAAAAGCTAAACGTCTTCATCAAAAGAGAGGATGGTGCTGGAGAACACAAATTTGATGTGGAAACTGCAATAAGGGTTTGCCGTGCTGCGAATTACCATGAGCATGCGATGTATGTTGCTAAGAAGGCAGGGAGGCATGAATTGTACTTAAAAATCTTACTTGAAGACCTTGGTAGATACGATGAAGCCTTGATGTATATTTCAAGCCTTGAACTAAGTCAAGCTGGTGTAACTATAAAAGAATATGGCAAGATTCTTATAGAGCACAAACCAGAGGAGACAATTGAGATACTCATGCGGCTCTGTACAGATGATGGGGAATCAGCCAAGAGAGCAGCCTCGAATGGTGCATACTTATCTATGTTACCATCTCCTGTTGATTTTCTTAATATTTTCATCCATCATCCGGAGTCCCTAATGGTTTTCCTCGAAAAATATACGAACAAGGTGAAAGACTCACCAGCTCAAGTAGAAATCCATAACACACTCTTAGAATTGTACTTGTCCAATGACATAAACTTTCCCTCAATCTCGCAAGCTAATAATGGTGCCGATCTAAATCCTAGGTTAAGATCAGGCACACCTGCATCATCAAGAGCTGAGTCAAATGGGAAAGTAATTGCTGGTGGCAAGGAAACCGACCGTATGGAAAGGCAGAAGAAGGGGCTGCAATTGCTGAAGTATGCATGGCCATCAGAACTGGAACAGCCACTTTATGATGTTGATCTTGCAATAATTCTCTGTGAGATGAATGCCTTCAAAGAAGGACTTCTGTATTTATATGAAAAGATGAAACTCTATAAAGAGGTGATTGCTTGCTACATGCAAGCCCATGACCACGAGGGACTGATTGCATGCTGCAAGAGACTGGGCGATTCAGGTAAGGGAGGGGACCCGTCTCTTTGGGCAGACCTGCTGAGATATTTTGGTGAACTGGGAGATGATTGCTCTAAAGAAGTGAAGGAAGTTTTAACCTATATAGAAAGGGATGACATATTGCCCCCAATAATTGTTCTTCAAACGCTATCCAGAAATCCATGTCTAACAATCTCTGTCATTAAGGATTATATTGCTCGAAAACTTGAGCAGGAGTCAAAGCTGATTGAGGAGGACCGCAGAGCTATTGATAAGTATCAGGTTTGTGCTTATTTATCCAGCTGTATTAATTTATCATTTGCCTATTTTTGCATTTCCGTGAATCTCCAGACAATGGTAAATATGATTCTAATATTCCTTGTTTAAGGGGTGGAAGGTGCAGTGAGAGTATAATCTACCAATCTCAAATATTTCATCACATAAACATTCCTAGATATACAGATAAACTTAAAATTACTAAAGACCAGTCTCGTTTTAAAAATCAATATAATATTCATAAACATAGGACTACTTGATTCTTTAGATGAATGATGGGGAAAATCAGGCAGTAAGCTTTTGAATTCTCCCTAATCAAACTAGAAAGTCTTGGATGTGAAAGTAGATTTTATGGAGTGAAGTAAACTTAGCTTAACACCATCCAAGTGAATGAGGGAAAGCTAAAGAAAGTTTATTTTCTGTTGCTCTCACAGTAGTTAGTTGTTAACTTAACCTCTTACTTTCATGTACCTGTGGCTGTGATATGCTTTTTTTTATTTTTAACTTGCACTGGTTGTTGTGTGTGTTATTATGATCAGTAATCACATATCCTAACGTAAACAAGAATTAGGTGTTTGGCAATGGTTACCTGAATATGTAGAGTTTTTTCATCAGAGCAATAACTATTTGAATTATGAGTGTAATTTCAAATACCAAAGGTGTTTATAAGCATGTTAGAATCTGGACATCTTACAGCGTTAAATGCTTCTTTTTCTCAAACTCTATAAGATTTAATCTTTGTTGACGAGTGATTAAAAAATTAGCTGATTCAAAATAACAGTTTGTTATATAAGTTTTAACTCAAATTGAAAGAAAACAAAAGTTCTTTAACAAGCTCTTTAATTTTATAGGAAGATACGTCGGCCATGAGGAAGGAAATACAGGATCTTCGGACAAATGCCAGAATCTTTCAGCTTAGTAAGTGCACTGCATGCACATTCACCCTTGATCTCCCAGCTGTACACTTCATGTGCATGCACTCTTTCCATCAACGTTGCCTCGGTGATAATGAAAAAGAATGTCCTGAATGTGCCCCTGAGTACAGATCTGTTCTAGAAATGAAACGAAACTTGGAGCAGAACTCCAAAGACCAGGATCGGTTCTTCCAGCAGGTGAAGAGTTCTAGAAATGGATTTTCTGTGATTGCTGAGTATTTTGGGAAGGGGATCATTAGCAAAACAAGTATTGCAACCCCAGGCGCTTCACAATCAGGTAGCACTTCTTCGACTAGTGGCCTGTAAGGTTGGTTAATTTTTTATTAATTGGCATTTTTACTGTGGTGAGTTGTATGCAATTTTGGAATTACGAGAATATATGATCGAATTGAGCAGTATACTGGATATTGATCTAACTGCCCGTTCCTTATGTTTGATGTACTAGGTACTAGTTAACATTGAAAGTGTATTGGAAGATGCTTTCTGTTTATGTTAGCATGTATAATGGTGTCGAATTTCTTTGTTATTATTCCCAAGCGTGTGAAGTTTCAGGGAGCCAGTCAACTTTTCATCTACTGGATCGAAATTCTTCTGATGTGTAATCTTCCAACGATCTTGTAATGTGTGTTTATTTTTAGAAAAATGAGTTGGGTGATTGAATCTTCTATGATAGTTAACTGAATGATTTTGAGAATCGTAACCTATTGCTATTTCTTGTTGTCAACTTTCTAAATTAGGTGCGGAAAAAAATGAAAAAAAGAAAAGAAAGTTGACTACCTTCTTATTTGACCTTTTGCTAGTTGGTTGTAGAGCATATTTGATTCTAATAGTCTGATATTGTGTTGGTGTATATACAACGTCCTCATTTATGTCCATTAATCAGTAACTTTCTCTGATTTCTCTTTCATACCATGATAAATACTAGTTATTTGAGTAATAAGTATTCACGGTTGCCAATCTACCCATAATACTAGTTACTCGAAAATTACAAGCTGTGATTGGAAAGGCATGGTCCCTGGCCCACACTAGTAGCAGTAGGTAAGGTTATAGTTTGAAAGATTTTGGTTGGATCTTTTGAAGGAGAACCCCAAGTTCCAATATTGATTTGTTGTTTAACCTACTCCCTCAAATGTATTGTTTGTCTTTATGTTTTTATAGGAATCTATCGTTTATAAATCAATCGTCTGTAATAATTGGATTCGAGTTTGAACTATTTGCTTTTTCTCCAATAATTGATTTGTTGAGAATCAAGTGTACGAATATTCATAAATTAGAAAAATAAAGAATCGCTTTTCTCTTTTGCCAAGTAAACTAAGACTACCCATTTATTATGCAAAGTAATCTAGAGCTGTATGTTTGTTCATGTTTGTTTTATTCGATTTTCTTTTCTTGAAGAATTGGCTTAAAACGAATTAAATTCCTTTGTTTTATGCGTGTGGTTAACCATCATTTTCCTTAAAAGGATAAGCTACTCACATATGAACTGGAATTGGATTCAAACTAGTCCTTGGTTGAATCAAAACGCTACCTATAACGCAATACCGATCTTAAACTTCCAGGGAAAGTAAATAAAGAAAGTTGCCCATATTGATTGAGGACCACACTTCAATCTCTCTAAACAACAACGAAACTGTCCTTGTCTTCCATGTGGGTTGTCTAAGCATATGAGGTAGGAGAACCACTTTATTGGTACTATGAATAGATTGTCTATAATATAAATCCATGTGCAGAGTTATGTCCTCATACTTCCCACTTACCAGCTTCACCTGCCAAAACTACATCTCCCTTGTTTGGTACTCGAGACAAAGCATTTGATACCAAACTAGGAACCCAATTAACACAAACGTCCTTCTCATATGATTAAGGCAAAGGAAACAGAAATCTTAAGCTCAGTTTCATTTGTAATAAATGATTTCTTAACAAGAAAAGAGACTTAAAACTTACAAATAAGGGTGTAAAACTTTCTAAGGACTTCAAATGACTCGGAGAAAACTATACGATCTCAAAAAAGAATCAATAGCATCGCCAAAAAGAGTGGAGTTTCATTCTCATTACACTACAAGATGATGTGCAATCACTTGCAAAAATGTTCTGTGTACCTTGATTGGATGCTTTTCCAAGTAAATAGTCATATCAACAGCAAAACCACTAAGATATAAATACATAAAAGAAGCTTGTAAATAGAACAAAGTTCTTCAGAGAAGAACAACAAACATAAACCTTGACAGATTCAAAGAGAAAAAAAAACAAAAAGGGGGTTCTTTCCTATTTCTCTGTTTTCTAAGTAAGAAGGGAAAAAAATATAAATACATACATATTAGCAGATCTTAGATCACGGTTCCAAGTTCAAGGAAACAACCCGTGATTGTCTGTTACGCTTCGCCACCTTGACAAAGACTACCGAGAGGCATGAGGGAGCCCACCATGGCCTGCGGACCTTTTGCTCCCCCTTTAAACAAGCCACTGGAGATACAATTGGTTTTAGCATGGCATTAATAACATCCGATATTGAAATTGGAATCGAAAGGAAGATACAGGTTGTAACTTAGGGAACAAGAGTCCCCAAAGGTCTAAACATTGATTATGACATAGAGAAAGGGGGAAATAACCTTTTATTCGTCTGAGTTCCTTGCACAGTGTGATGAAGTCTCCCCATTTCATGTGGCACCGTCTAATAAATCGAAGAATTTGCTCAGTAGTGAACATGGACATGCCTTCCAAGTATTCTCCATTAACACCATTTTCCAGGAAAACCTGCCGGTAACCACCTAGATTGATCTCTTCCAACCACAAGCCAACATCCTGTCACCGAAAAATAAACATTAGGCATGTCATTTTTCTTTTTGTGACAGCCAATGACACCAATGGTAAGTCTCCATTGTTGCACAAAATAAGTTTGGGATTCAAAATTCATAGTTTCACTGTTTTTCCAAGTAACAACTTGTAGTCCAAACTTCCATGTTTACTTGTCCACCTCAATCGATTTGCAATCAAAAGTATGATAAATACTTGTCATTGCACTGACATCGTTTTCCACAAAAGCATGCCCAATAATCAATTCACTAAATAAAGCAAAGAGGGAAAACAAATAAAAGCAAAAGCAAGTTTTCAAGATGCATCTCCTACTTAGTGGAAGGCTATTGTATTACACTGAATTTCTGGCAACTGTATCCTCCAAAGGTTTAAATATAGAGCTGCTAATGAAATCGTTTTCTCTTATGAAAATCTTCAACTGGTCTAACTCTAATTCCCATCTAAATCAAAATCATCCAACACAACTTGACACTGTCCGGTAAACACTCACTTTCTACGGGCGAAATATATCAATCAAAAGGTAGTACTAACAACCCTTTCACAAGTTTTGATCATTTATTTACTAATAACTTCTAAACTGTAGGAGGAACAATCTTATCTTGCCATCTCAAAACAAGTTTTATAAACTGCTACATCCAAATAACATGTTACACATATTAGCATATGCTTGCCTCAGGATACGTGGGATGGTGATAAAGAAAAGAATACGTCTAGTTACAGCAAACAGTAAGAACATTTCTATATTGAGAAAAATCAAACTCATTAAAAGTGGTTAATATGATGGGAACTCGTGCTCCACAACAAGCAAAACATCAATTATCATCCACACAAGACTAAGCCAAGTTCCATGCTAGTTGAAAAGCGATGTCAAATTCAATAAAGTCATCCTTCTAAAAAGTCGTAAAAATTGAGATGATTTCCAAATTGATCATTGTTTGTAGTCAATTGGAAAGGGTGTCAAAATATCATGATTTCCAGCAAATAGCACCACACAAAATTACCCAAACACAACAATTTATTTATTAATTTATTTTTAAGTAAAACTATACATTTCAAACTACATATAGATCCTATATCATCAAATACAAGATGCATGAACCAGAAATAAAATATTATAAATATAAAATGAATTATCATATCAAACTCCCAGAAAGCAAACCCAGAACTTCAATTTCGGGAAAACTAAAATCAATAACATGAAAAAAAGTTCAAGATCCAAATCAAAAGAGAGAAAAAGGAACAGGGATTGAAATTGTTCACCTCAACGGTCCAAATGAAGAAATCAAGAGGCTCGGGTTGTTGTTCCTTGCTCATCTCCCTAATCAGCCCAAACCCAAACCCACACACACACACACACAAAACACCCTTTGTAATTCACAAAACAAAGGTAAACCCAAAATCCACCCTCAAACACCACGAAATTTCATCCAAAAACCCTCTTCCGGTGGAAATAAAATCAAAGCTAAGCCACCCAAATGAAGAAAAACGAAATGGGTTTCTCGCAACAGTTTCAAAGATCCCAAACTTTCTACAAGAATTTTCGGGGAAAACTACAAATTGGGTTCTTCTTACCGTGAGATAAAAATGAGAGAAGAGGAATAAATTCTCTACATTTGATTCGGGAAGACAGACATGGACGGAGAGAGATAAAGAGGGGAAAGAAGGAAGAGCGAGAAAGAGTGAAACTGAGTTGTTGCCTTTTTGCCCACACTTTTCTCTGCTTGTCTCTCTTTGGGATTGATAGGCTCTTGCTCTACCAAATTATTATTATTATTATTTTTAATATTATTTCAATTGATTTTTTTTTTAATTAATATTATATATTTCTACTAATTTTGGCCTTTTGAGTCCGCGTTGCAGTATTTTTCCATACCATAAATACTTTCTAAAGAATTCAACTCAAGTTATCCAACCCAACTCTATTTTAATCGATTTGGTTTGATTTGAGTTGGGTCCATCGGATTATTTATTAAAAATTTACATTTTTTTTTTTAACAAAATAACTGAAATTCTATATACAAAAATAAGTATTAATAGTAATATCTTACATTAAAATTCAATTTAAGGATTGTGAAGAGAAGAAAGTCTTAATTTAAGTTTTGTTCTTTTTTAAAACAAGAAATTAATAATAGTAGTAATAATAATAATATTGATAATAATAATATATGAGTTTTATCGATCAAGTAAAGAATAATTTCTAGTGAAAAAGAGAAAGAAATAACTAATGTAGGAACCTTATTAATGTGTTTAACTCCTCCTATATACATATATAATGTTATGGTCATTAGGCTAATTTTACCTTTGCTTCCGGCAGATTCTTCGGCCCACTATTTGGTTGTGTTGGTCGGGTTAGACAGGATGGCAAAAGGGTAGGGCGGGACTGATTTTTCACATACTATCTTCTCCGTTTAAAAATTATTGTCTTATCTTGCCCTATTAACTATTTATTCTTGTCAAAGGTTTCAGAAATTCCCCAACGGAGTAACGATTTTTCCCCCACAACTTGTTTCCTGATTTAATCCTAAACTTTAAAAAAATAATCTAAATATAAAAAAAGTATACAAATATAAACAATATTATATAAATAAAAATAACTATATACAAAATTAATAACAATAATATAAATATTTTTACAAAAAAAAATTATAATAATATTTATATTTATTTAAATAACTTAAAATATATATTATTAATTATTATATATAAATAAATCACGATTTAGGTAAGGGA
>WUAT03000008.1:4199349-4213781 GCA_010015005.3 Ulmus americana
TTTTATTCAATAGTAAGACTCACTGTCTCTCTCAGTTGGTGAGCTGGGTCTTCTGGAAAACCACTTTGGGAAACTGGGGACAAAAATTTCTCACTTGAGACAATTCGCAAAAGAATTTATGCCCACATTGTGATATAGAGATCTAATTCCTAATGGCAATTTGTTCTTTGCAGGAATTTGGATAGCTATTTGCCTCAAGAAGCATTACCATAAAAGTTGTGGACACAACAATGGCTTCTCGCTTGGTTTTTGTGGTCAGCAGTGTTTTATTGCTTCTATGCTCATCAGCACTTGCTCAAAAAACAGCTTCACCACCATCACTAAGCCCAACTCCGGCGCCAGCCCCAGCTCCCGATTATGTGAACCTCACCGAATTACTCACCGTGGCTGGTCCATTCCACACTTTCCTTGACAAAATTGTATCCACCAAAGTGATTGAAACTTTGCAAAACCAAGCCAACAACACCGAGGAAGGAGTGACCATCTTTGTACCAAAAGATAGTGCTTTCTCATCTCTTAAGAAGCCCTCTCTGTCCAATCTCACAAGTGACCAGCTCAAATCTCTCTTGTTGTTCCATGCTTTGCCACACTACTACAGCTTAGCTCAATTCACCAACCTCAGCCATATGAGCCCCATTAACACATTGGCTGGTGGATCATACACTTTGAACTTCACCGATGTTTCAGGGACAGTCCATGTTGGCACAGGATGGACAAACACAAAGGTCAGCAGCAGTGTTCATTCTACTGACCCTGTTGCTATCTACCAAGTTGACAAGGTTCTCCTCCCTGAGGCTATCTTCGGAACAGATATCCCGCCAAGCGCCGCCCCTGCCCCTGCGCCGGAGATTGCCCCCACTGCAGATACCCCATCTGCTGATGAGACTAATAGCAAGTCTCCAACATCCTCACCAAGCAAGTCTTCTTCTTGCAGGGTCATCAGCTGGGGAATTTGGAGTCAATTGGTTTTGGCCATCTCTGGTGGGCTGGCTGCTTTGTTCTTGTGAAATGATTCTTCTCTGTTGAATTGAAGCCATTTTAACTTATATGTTAAGAGAGTATATTTGTTGGATTTCCTTTTCATCTGCTCTTTTTTTTTCGATTTTGAAAACCATTTTTTTCTGAACATATGTGGTATTGATATCTTATGTATGAGAATGTGAGATGTTTCATCTCTTCTGCTGTTGAAGACACATTTTGTTTGAACTATTGTCATAAAGAAAAAATGATTGTTGTTTCTTCTTAATACAAAATATAAAATAGGGCTTTTGCTTTTGCCTCTTCTGAGCAAAACCACCCAATGATAGATTTGCTATTCCAATTATGCTTTTCCATTCAATTGGCCAAGTGAAAGCTTCCAATGATGCTCACACTGTTACTAGTACAAAAGGAGAAGGAAAGATGAATGGGACAGCTATCTTAACAAAAAGCTTTTAGCTTTGAAAAGCTAAGGTGGCATATTAATAGCCCACCAAAGTTTCTTGGACTTTAAATGCCATAAGTGGCTCTTTCACGCTGGTGATGTTTGTGTGTTTTTTTTATAGAGGGATCTTTCTCATAACAATGTCAATTAGATTCTTACTTCTTCAAGACTCAACAGATATCCCCGCAAAGAAAAATGATCTATATGTAAATTTCCCACAGGTTCCTGAGAAAAGAATTAGGACCACTAGTGATCACTCACATATACAACTTCACATATAGGACTTGGTGTTTTTTAATTAACGATCGATGTAGGAGAATGTCCCTATATGGGGTGTTTGAGGTAGGTTTGGCTCGGTTATTTTTTATTCAAACTAAACTAATTGGTAAGATTAGTTCGTTATGGTTCAGTAAAAATTGTTATAGGAAAACTAAACCATACATGTTTAGTTCGGTATTATCGTAGGATTGATATGTTACATAACACCCGAAAATAATTTTTTTTCCCAAATATAAGATACAACTTGTAAATATATATGGAGTTTGCTGCAAGATAGTAATGATTTTGCTTGTAATTATTTCTCAAAACGATGCGTCGCATATTTTTGTAAATACTAGTAATGGGTAGATTTTGAATATATATATTAAAATAACAAATAGCATTAGTTTGGTTCGGTTCGATTATAAATTTAAAAATTCATACCAAACTGAACCAAATAAAATTGAAAAAAAAAAAATCCATACTGAACTAATGAAATCAATTTCTTTAGAGTTATGAACACCCTAGTCCCTATACCGAATCTCTTAAATAATTTTCTTCTAAGTTATCTCTTGATATTAGCCTATTCCAATTAACCAATTTTGGTAATTAGGATGTTGCTTCAAAAAGACTCAAAGGATACTTCAATTGGCTATATCCCACTACCAAAGGAGATAAATTGGTACCACTCTACTCATACATATGTATCATTTGAGTTCCACTTCCACACTTGCAAAATTATGGTTAACTTCTAATATCACCTATGTCCAATAATTTCTCTTTCTTTTTCCAAATAAGATAAAATGGAAAAGTTCTAACTAAACTACATTCTATGTACTGATTATCTGATAGGGATTTAAAGTAAAAACCCCCTCACAGAATTTGTTTATTATGATCAATTTGTTCCAAGTTAGCTCAAGAATTTATGGTAGCAAAAGTTAGTCTATTTATATCAAATTATTGTGTCTCTGTCCCTTCAAAAGCTCAATTACTCTTAAGCCTGTGCACTTTGGCCAACAGCCTGGCAGAGATATTTTCACATACGGGGGAATCACTCTAAACTCTGTGACAAACAGTGGCCTATTTAAACACATTTCTCTGTTTTTTCACCTCTATCTGGTTTAATTCACGAAGAAGAAAAAAATGAGTCAAAAAATAGGACATATAGCATGCTCATGATTCAAGCAAACAATTAAACTTTAAAATCAAGGTAACTAAAATTTTTAAGGTTCATGGCGAGCCCAATTGATAAGGGAGAGATCGGAAAAATTAGAGGTCTCATATTCAAATTCTGAGAACAATTAGTGTATGTGTTATATAAAAAAATGAAAAATTAGCTCATTGTTAGTGAAAGTTCCACTGAAAGTTAGTCAAACTATTAGTTTGACCACTCACAATTAGTAATATTATATTTTGATATTTATTCGCTACAAATTGTTCACGTCTGGTCATTTTAGAATTTAAGTATTGATTGTCATATGTGAACAATTTGTAACAAATAATAATCATATTTGAACAATTTATAGCAGATAAAAACCATAAGTAAATAATTTATAGCGGATAAATTCTATATATAAGATAATAGATACAGCTAATTGTGAGCGGTGAAATAAACCATATATAAAAATGTCCAAACCCAACTAAAATTTATATCCAGTAGCTTGAGCTCGGCCCAATAAAAAAAAAATAAAGGGTCCAGTCCATTCTTAATTGTTCAGCTCATAAACTTGGGTTGGGCCAAACGGATAAGCCCACTCAGGGTATTGCTTGATCCATGGGCCTAAATCAGGCAATCTAGTTGACGTCCAATTTTCCATATCAACACGTCCATCAGCTTTCAAGTGAAAAACATACATGTGACATGTTTTATCTTCTTCTCAATGGAGTTCCTTCTTTAATCTTTCGGTTTGGATTTTTCTATGGATCAATTAAATTGGAATCTTGAAAAATAATCAACTAATACTCATATATTTTAATTATGAAAATTACGGAAAAGTTCATAATTCCTAATTCCAATTTGCAATAAATTTTTAGTATCAGCCAATTAGGGACCCCAGTATGAGCAAATTTACTAAAATTTCACCTCACAAAATCATCTCAATTTTTTAATTTTTAATGAATAATCTGTTGTCCCTATAAAAATTTGGAGAATTGGTACAAGTAAACACCAAATACAACAAATCAGTTAATAAATACAAATTAATTTTTTTAAAAAATCTTAATAATTTCAGAGAAAACATAATTGGAATGAAATTTTTATTAAAAAAAGAAAAGTAAGCCATAATTGAGGATAATTTTGAAATATTTTCTTCATATAAAGTTTTTTTTTGGTAAATGTTCTTGATACAAAGTTTAATCTTTAATGTGATAAAATTAAAATCAAAACTAAAGGGAATTTTTTAATAATTATCTTTTTGACTGGAATTATTTTTTAATTTTTTTATTTGTATTTTCACCTGAATTGATGCCAAATAAACGTTGCCCACGGAAAGTGTGTTCAATATTAGACGAGAGAGGGAAGCGTCTCTTCCTCCTCGTCTTCTTCTTTGCTTAGCGCCTTTGTCTTCCCTCGCTATTCGCTCTCCCTTTCCTTCTTCGTCTCGCCCAACAAAACTTCTTCCTTCCTCTCTCTAGATTACCCATACTCCTGCAAACAAAGTTTTACGAGACTGTTCTATTCGTTTTGCTTTGGTTTCTGATTCTAATTGGTATGTATCTTCACCTCCTTTTGGCTTTTTGATTCGTCTTTTTCCTACCTGTTATTTGTTTTCTCGATTTTTTTAATTTGATTTGACTTCTGGGTCATTCCAAAAAACGCGTTTTTGGATTTCCTTCCACGTTAATTAACCTTTTTTTCTGCGTTTTTTTAATTGGGTTTGCGTTTGTTTTCACATTTACGGATCGGCGCTTGTGTTTTTCTTGCTAACTTGTTCAAATTTTGATAGATAAATGATGTTATAGTCCGAATATATTTTGTGGGCAATCAAAGTTAGTTTTTTTGTTTTGGTGCAAACGGAGGAGGAAGATGTCTAGTTTTGTGGGTGTTCTTGTTTCTGATCCATGGCTACAGAGCCAATTTACCCAAGTGGAGCTTCGCACCCTCAAATCAAAAGTAAGCTTTTTGTGTTTTTAGCTATCAACTTTTGATTTTTACTTGCCTTGAATAATTATGATCAAGTTGCAATCTTGGGGTGACATTTGATATTGGTTGCATTGCTTTTAGTTTGTTTCCGTGAGGACTCAATCGGGTCACGTTACAATGGGAGATTTGCCTGCTGTTTTTGCGAAATTGAAGGCTTTTGTTGAGATGTTCAAGGAAGATGAGATTAAGACTATCTTGGAGGAGTCATGTAAGGATATGAGTGAAGATATTGATTTTGAACACTTTCTCCGGGTAATTTTCTGAAAGATGGTATTGTGTCTTTATTATGCATTTGGACATCACAAAATTATTCATATATATTTGGAAGAAATTGCATATGGCAATGCTTTGTTTTATTTATAGATCATTTGCTCATATTTGGTGGATGAAATGAATGGATATAAATAACTTACATGCTCTCTAATTGGCAGGCATATTTGAACTTGCAAGCTCGAGCCACAACAAAATCAGGGGGTTCAAAAAGTTCATCTTCATTTCTCAAGGCAACCACTACAACTGTCCACCATGCAATTAACGAATCCGAGAAGGCTTCTTATGTTGCCCACATTAACAGCTATCTGGGAGAAGATCCATTCTTGAAGAAGTATCTTCCGATAGATCCATCTTCGAATGCTTTATTTGATCTTGTGAAAGATGGAGTTCTTCTCTGGTAGGTCTGCTAGACACATTTGCCGATTGAGCTTGCATATTAATAGACATATTGTGTATCATTTTCGTTGGTTTATGTAGTAAACATGGTACTATTCAAAGTTGTTAATGCTTTTAGTTGATTCATGCAGTAAACTTATTAATGTAGCTGTTCCTGGGACTATAGATGAGCGAGCAATTAATACTAAAGCCGTCCTTAATCCATGGGAGAGGAATGAAAACCATACCCTTTGCCTTAATTCTGCAAAGGCTATTGGCTGCACAGTAGTTAACATTGGCACACAGGATTTGGTTGAGGCAAGAGTAAGTTATCCACTGGTTATTGCCAGCTTCTAATTGGTCTTTTCCTTTGGGCTGATGTTTGCTCAATATTAACATTTGTGTCTCTGTGTCTTATTTTGCAGCCACATCTTCTACTTGGATTGATATCTCAAATAATTAAGGTATTCAATTGGGAGATTTCCATTCCATTTGCATGTTCTGTCTTAAAATATAGGAACTGTTTTCTTTTGTTTTTGTTTTTTTTTAATATCATTATCGGGAATAAATAGTTATGTTTTCATTTCATATTGTGACATCAGATTCAACTTTTGGCTGATCTCAATCTGAAGAAAACTCCACAACTTGTCGAGTTGGTGGATGACAGCAAGGTTAAGCAGTTCTGATTGTGCTTTTCTTCCATAATTAATTATTTGAAGATGGATGATTTTTGTTGATATATTATATGCATTTTCATTTTTGATAATTACTTACTTAAATGTCATGTAACTTGGCAGGACGTGGAGGAGCTCTTGGGTTTACCGCCGGAAAAGGTTCTACTGAAATGGATGAATTTCCATCTTAAGAAGGCTGGGTACGAGAAACAAGTTACAAACTTCTCTACTGATGTGAAGGTATGGGGGATTCATCAACGTTCTACTGGCACTTTAGATTATGCTTCAACCTAATTGTAATGACATTGCTTTTGAGTTGGCTTGGTTTGGTTAAACAAAAATGTTATTTTGCAATTAAGTTGCATGTACTTGATGATGATTAACTTTTCTTGTTCTTTCCAAGTTTAGCAATAATGTGCTCTAGATATGATGTCTTTGTGTTGTGTATTATAACCTTGTGAATTTGCAGGATGGAGAGGCCTATGCTTACCTGCTTAATGCGCTTGCACCAGAGCACTCTGGTCCTGCTTCCTTGGACAAAAAAGATCCAGCAGAAAGAGCAAACATGGTCCTTGAGCATGCAGAGAAATTGGATTGCAAGAGATACTTGACTCCTAAAGACATTGTTGAGGGTTCACCGAATCTTAATCTTGCATTTGTTGCACAAATATTTCAGCACAGGTAAGAACCAATACTCGTTGTTTGGTCTATGTAATCTTCCAAAGTTGCTAGTTCATCTTCCTTTGTTTAAATATATTTCAATCCACTCGTCTAATCCAAATAGTTAATTCTTAATTATATCTATTTTTGCAGGAATGGCTTGACTGTTGACAGCAAAAAAATGTCATTTGCGGAGATGATGACTGATGATGCCCAAACTTCTCGTGAAGAGAGATGTTTTAGACTCTGGATTAACAGTCTTGGAACTGCTACCTATGTCAACAATGTTTTTGAGGACGTTAGAAATGGGTAAGTTTTATATTCTGTCCCCGCCTCCTCATTCCATACACATTTATGAAGGCTTGTTGAATCTTTGATTGACGTTCATTCTTTCTTTCCCTTTGTGATGTAGATGGGTCCTTCTAGAAGTTCTTGATAAAATTTCATCAGGTTCAGTCAACTGGAAGCAGGCATCAAAGCCTCCTATAAAGATGCCATTTAGAAAAGTTGAGAATTGCAACCAAGTTATAAAGATTGGGAAGGAACTGAAATTCTCTCTGGTGAATGTAGCTGGGAATGATATTGTGCAGGGAAATAAGAAGCTCATACTGGGTAGGTTCGGAAATTCTGCCATGAAATCTATCTCTGAGAGTCTTATTTTAGTTGGTTTTCCCTCTCCTTTTTAATTTTGCCAACCTTTGTAAGAATATATTTATGCACGAGAAGTTCATGGCTTTATCTACTTGGATAACACTTTAACTCTCTGCCTCTTGCACCCTCTCCCCAGCATATTTATGGCAATTGATGAGGTTTTCTATGCTACAACTCTTGAAAAATTTGAGATCACACTCCCAAGGTAAAGCGGGAAAAGAAATTACTGATGCTGACATCCTAAAGTGGGCAAACAACAAAGTGAAGAAAGCGGGTAGAACTTCCCAAATGGAGAGTTTCAAGGTAAAAAAAAAAAAAAAAAAAGTCCTTTTGGATACAATCATTTTTCTATATTTATTTATTTTTAAAATTTGAATTTTGTGTTTAGGATAAAAACCTTTCCACTGGGATCTTCTTCCTAGAACTTCTTAGTGCTGTTGAACCAAGGGTGGTGAACTGGAGTCTTGTCACGAAGGGGGAAACTGGTATGATTTTTTCTTACTTCACTAATAGCCATCAATGGAATGGACAACAGATACATAATGAAAGAGATGTTACTATCACTCTATGGTTTTGGAAGGGATATGTCTGTAGAGAATGATTATGTTTTAATGAACTTTCATGTACATTATTTTTGCAGATGAAGACAAGAAGTTGAATGCAACGTATATAATCAGTGTTGCTCGGAAACTTGGGTGCTCCATTTTCTTGTTGCCTGAGGATATTATGGAGGTAGGTTTATATTTCTTCTGGACATGGATGCATATGTTTATAGTATGACTAAAAGTCAGTTGCAATAACCATATGTTTGGTATGACTGGGCTTAGAATACAACTGATACCTAAAATCCATCCGTAGTGCTCTAAGACCTACCGTTATGATTGTCCATTTTGTGGCGATCATGAGTCTTTAAGTCTGATATTCTTCTCTGACAAATCTGCATTTTTAAAATTTCTTCAAAAACATTACCCACCTTATGTCGAACCGGTTTCTTTTTAGGTCAATTCAACCATTGTCACTAATGAAATTCAAGTACTATGTAGTTTCTGTTTAAATTGTTGTTTCTCTTCATTGTTTCCTAAACCACTTTCAAGTGCATATAACTTGGTTGATGTTTTTAACTCGGTTGGATTAAGCCCTCTGATTTCTCAACCGAGCTGGATTCTGGCAAATTGCGATTTGCTTTAATTCAGTAGTTCACAATGACTTTGCTTAACATCCAAAATCTACTGTCATTTTACCACAGGTAAACCAGAAGATGATCCTCATTTTGACTGCAAGCATTATGTACTGGAGCCTGCAACAACCAGCAACTGAGTCAGAGCAAAATAGTCCCGAGGGGTCCCCTTCGGCTTCTGTAAATGGCGAAAATGAATCCACTTTGGCCAACAAAGCATCTAATTTGGCCATTGATGATGCAGCTTCGAATGCCTCGCAACAGGTTGCAAATGAGCAATCTTCCCAAGAGACCGAAGATGATGGACCATCTGAAAATGAACCAACTACAGAACCAGATAAAGAATGATATATATTTTTTGAAGGAATAGACAGTGAATATAAAATAAAAATAAAAATAAAAAATGTTATTTTTTAATTTTTTATTTCTCAGAACTAGGGGTAATTTGATTTCAATTAGCAAATGCTCACATTCTCTAGGAGATAGAGAGAATGTCCATTTTTATGCGATTGAACCACAGAAGAGAAGGCTCTTGTAAATTTTGCTTAGAATTTTTTGTTGCTAGGCATATTATTCTTTTTAATGAATTACATTAATTTTGCTGAATAATATGTTGGGATACTTGCTTTTGTTGAGGAGTGACCATGGGCAACTAATACCACCACCAAAGTAGGGAAAAAGAGAAGAAAAAAAAGGATGTAAATTGATGTTTCAATAGAGCATAACACATGGTAGTAAAAGTAAAATAAATAAATAAAAAATAGTTAAAGAGATTATTGGATCCTCGAGAGCAACTGTAAGTTACAAAAATAAAACTCAAGCACCCTCAGACAAACAATGACACTTACAAGCTCAATTTCCTTTATTAGTCTCAACTAAGGCACAATACAATGGAACTCGAGGAAAAAAGAAAAAAATTGTCTAGAGACCTACACTATCTTCTTATTCTTTAGGCTAATTGGTGTAAAAACCTTCAAATGTTTAGGCGCTTTTACATGTTGCCCCCTAAAGTTGAAATTTGGCACAAATATCTCCCTTAACTAGCATTTTTTTGGCAAGTTCGGGGGTATTTATATCAAAATTGCTAAAAAAATGCATGGATGGGTATTGGCGCCAATTTCCAACTTTGGGGGGCAACATATAAAAACGCGCAAACATTAGGAGGTATTTGTACCAATTAGCCTATTCTTTATTAGGCACCACTGTAGCTGCCGGAGGAAACGTTGCAGTTCTAGGGCCATCGTCAATATCGTCAGTAAAGTTCCCATCGGAATTTTCCTGTTGGGCGATAAGCATGAGCATCTCAAGGCGCTTATCAAAATGCAATGCACTCTCGTCTCTCTCATCAAGCTCAGCTGCCTCTGCTTCAAGCCATTTATCTCGTAGATCATCAAGAAGATTGCCTTGGTCTGCACTGACCTCTGCTCCCGGAGCACTTGGAACAGTGGTGCGGAGTGAAGAGTCTCCGGATGGTGGTGGCAGTGTCAACAGCATTGCTCGAAATTCACGAGTATCAGCAAATGTCTCAAAGTTACACGCCATAGTGTCTAGACAATACTCCCGTATCTTCAGAACACCGTACCTGAACATGAAATGAACACTCAAAGAACTGAATCAAAAACCAAATGGAAGATAACAGGGTATTAGATAATGAAATTGTTTAATCTTTGATTGTGCAGCTATATCAATACCTATTCCAGGATTTTTACTACCCGACTACATATGTACATAAATGCTTGGTTTTTGAGAACGAGATGAGATCATAGACTAGAAGAGGTAACTAGATCTATTATCTTAGAACATGTGGAAAAGTGTTGACATCTCTCTGACTCAATGAGGTAGTAATAAAAATTATGTAAATTTCAAAAATAGATTAGTAAGAGAACCGTACAAGTCTGATAATATCAGCCAATGGCACAGTTCTGCAGGTGAGACCATTTCCAAGTGCGGCAGTAAAACATCAGCCACAGCACGCTTAAGAGGAAATAATAAATATCTTGAAGCAGCATCAAATATTTCTTCAGCCTGTTCCACCATTACAATGAGAATTAGACCGATGAATATAAAGATACAAATAAGAGTGATTGTCAGTATCACTAACTGACTTTCCGTGACATACAAGGTACCTGATCAGGGTCTATATCTTTCAAACCATCAGTGTACCTGCACCGACCAAGGAGTAGAAATAAAATTCATGCCAAAAAGAAGCTATTGAACTAATATAATATGAAATCTAGTCAGACTAAAAACAAAAGACAGTTGATAACATATAATTTACAGATAAATAGCATTAGGTGGGAGACATTTGGTACTGTCAGAAGTTTAATTCTATGATCAAATTTAGAACCAAACAGCGACGCTTTATCAATAAACTATATTTGAAAATTCAAACTCTGAATTCCATTGTAAAAGTAACAAACTTACATGAACTCGATCATTTTCTCAAATGCTTCCATGCTTAATTGATGTTCTTCAAGACATGGAATGCTATCTTCTGGTAGCCCATCTTTTCCTTCATGAAAATCTTTCACCCGGGATAATCTTGCTTTAAAGTATTCAGAACGTGATGCTAAAACCACTTGATGGCAGCGGAAAATCCGTTTATCAATTCTAATCCAAACGTCTGCTAGATCATCTTCATAATTACGCAAATGCATTCGATTAGCACAAGATATTAATTCCTCAACGCCATTATTTAAGTTAGGTTCCACGGTGGAATTGGCAAGGGAAATTTGAAGTATCCGATTCAAAGCACCAGGAAGCTGGTCTTCTTCAGGAAGGGACAGACCTTGTAAGATATACCGTTTTTGAGAGTTGTCTATATCTCCCAATGCCTTATAGTCTGCATATTTTTGATGAATCAATTCTCTCTCGAGAATTCTTTGTAAAGATTCGCATTTACAGACTTTGCAGATCCTCACCAGATCTTCCATATCGTCTACTACAATCTCTAGTCTATCAGAATAAAAGAAATGGATGAGGCTATAAAGAGCATGATATGACAGCTTTTCCTTCGCAAATCTGACTTCTTTACGGTGTTTCCAGTCTTTCTCAAACTTTTTCTTAAAGAATTGTGAGCGAACACTCAAGATGACCCTGTGAGCTTCAATGGGCCTACCTTGCACAAAGAATACCACATCTGGGGGGAAGTGGTTGAAACTGGAAGCCAAACTAGATGAAAGACCTACCCATAAGAATACATGTCAAGTGTCGGATATATAAATATGACTTATGTAAACTCAAAGCCTCAGACATGCTTAGCACCAACAAACATCAACTATGATGGAACCAAAATTAAATTTTCAGCTACTGTTATGGCACTTTTCATTCCTTTGGGTGTGCCACTTGCATACCAATTTCCTTAAAAAGATATAAGGAAAATAACTGGTCTGAAACAAGTGCCTTTTCACTATCCAAAATAAAAACATGAGCTTTGACACCCACAACAAAAGTCAAATACCTTCTTTCACTTCCACACATGCCACTTTTAAGTTTCCTTTCTACATGATATGGCAATGTTAAATTGATCTTGAATTTTCATGCTTACAAAATTCACCAAGGACAATTTCTTGAAACAAACAAGGATTCTTTCCAATAACTGGTGTCCACATATTTGCCCATCCAAACTTCTCAATCTGATCTATAGTTTATCATTTCAAAAGTAATTATTGTTTTAATGTAAAACTAATTTTCACAACAAATTATTCCAAATAATCCTAAAGTATGCGTCCAATGCAAACATAAACCCAAAGTATTACTTCCACTAACCAAAATACCATGGAAATGGAAGCAAAAACATACCTGAAGTTTGAATTTGATTAGCATCAGCCTGCTCCAAGTACGCCCTATTAGCCGCACATCCCAAGAAGGTCTCCCTCAAAGCTGCCTGCAATGGCCGCAAAGGCGGAGGCCTCGCCTCGAACGCCTTCAAGAGCTTCCTAACCTTCAAATTCAACGCAGCATAGTGACACCGATCACCATCAAACGTGTGCTCGGAGCAAATCGCCCCACTCTCAAGCAACATCCGAGCTGCGTCGAGATGTCCGGCGAGGCAAGCATAGTAAAGAGCAACCGAATCCCACTGGTCTCTCTCGTTAACATTCACACCAGACTCGAGCAAGTACCTCAACCGATCAACGTCGCCGGCGCGGGAGGCCTCGAAGACGTTGCCGTTCGGAACCTTCTTAAGCGGGACGGAGGAGGCGAAATCGGAGGCGTCGAGATCGATTCCTTCGAGGTCGGGGTCGATTGTCCAAGAGATGCGCTTCGGGGGCATTTGGTCGGCGCCGTAGCTGGAGGTGTATCGATTTAGCTCTGTTCTTGGAATTTGGACATGATCGAGGCGGTTTTGCTAGGGCTTAAGCTTTGAGGATTGTTGGGAATTTAGGGTTTGGAAAAATCTCCATTTTCTTCTATTGGAAATGGAAGAAGAGATTGACTACTGAGGAAGAAGATGAAGTAGCTGGATGAGGCGGTTGGAGGAGGTTGGGGGTTGGAGGGAGATTTGGCTTATATAGGGTAGGGTTGTAACACGTGGAAATATCTCTTATTTTCTTTTATTTTTTAAGCCCTTGTAGGCTCAAATACCACTGGTTTTCCCAATTTGCAGTTTGCCCCTATTTAAATTTTTTAAGGGTTAAGTTTTCTAATATTACTATTTATTAACATTATTTGCCAAAACTGCATTTTTATGTTACAAATATCAATAAACAGTAACATTTAGAGGTTTAATGTTTAAAAAAACTTAAATAGGAAACTAACATGCAAAATTAGACAAATGATAAGGGGCATTCATTAGTATATTTTTATTGGGATATAATATTTACATATTGTTCAATATTATGTAGTTTCCATTTGAGCTAAATTACAAAAAGGACCACTTGGAGAAGTGGTTTTAATATTTAGACCAAGTCACTGTTTTTTTTTTAAATCCTAGCCAAAACGGCCTTAATAATTGGTTTAAAGGAGTTAATTAAAAAAAAAAAAAAAACACACACACACACACACAAGTTTAAAATTTAAAAGTTTGAAAAGAAAAAAGGACTCATCTCCGTCTTCCTTGTCTTCTTCTCCGATTATTCACTCACCAAAAAGCCACCGTTCGAACATCAGAAAACCCAAAAAAAATGTCCCCTGTGAAGAAGATGGCTATTGCCCGAAGAAAAAAAGCCCAACCGCCCCGTTTTGTCAAACTATGATTATGTTAAAATGATTTCAAGGTTTAAAAGTCCTTAAATTGGAAATTTTATTTTACTTGCAAACCCTTATAACGTTCATTAATATATTAAAATTTATTTTGACCTAAATTGGAGAGATTTTGTAGGATTTAAACACAAAGAATGATAAAATTTTACAAAAGAGGCTGGACAAAAAAAAATAATTGTTTTGGTCCCCTTTGTTTCAACTTTGTTCTCTATGATGGAAAATGTTTTTGAACCTAAATTTTTTTACAGGGCTTAACTCAAGAAGTTAATGATATTTTCCAAGTAATTTCAACCAAAAATATTTAAAATTGATTTAGTTATAAATTTTACAATATTGGACTATAATCTGTAAAATTGTACACAATTGGGGTAAAAAGGTAATTTTGATTTTTTTAAAGTCTAAACATTCATTTTTAAACGAAATTTTTTTATGGATAAGCCCTTAATGTCTCATGAAACTAATTAAAAGGATTTTACTTAATTTGGACCTAAATTAAGTGGTTTTCTAGGAAACTAAATAAAATAGGGTTTATTTAACAATGAATGATTTAGAGGGGTTTGCAAGCTAAATTATAATTTTAGTGCTCAAATGAAA
>WUAT03000008.1:4213881-4227333 GCA_010015005.3 Ulmus americana
ATTTACCGTATAAATCATGTCATTATTTACGATAATTAATGAAGTGCATTTTCGGGGTATCATAGATTGGACCAATTTACGGAAAGGGCCTCCTCGTAAAGTGAGTCTTCTATCGAATGAGCTTTTGGCATAGAGCCAAACGTGGCTGGACCGTAGCGTAGAGCCAACTTCTAACGGGCCATGGCGTAGAGCCAAGCGACATAGTATCGGGTAAAGGCTTAATATAAATTTTTGCCCATACACTTGCCATTTATATATAAAGAAAAAAGACTATTTATGCCAAAAAAAATTAATGCACGAACTAAATTCCCATTTTTGGTATAGTTCAAGGACCAGTCGTGGCAAAAAGGCTTGCGTTCTGATTAAGAAGACTTTTGCTTTTCAGTACGATTTGTTTCCGTGCCAACTCAACCAGTTTCTTTCTCATTCTCAGACGCCAAACAACCTCCTCCATGGCACCCTCTATTGTTTTCCTTCTTCTCGCAGCTTCATTCTTCATTCCAACTCAAACCCAGCTCCTATCAACTGAGCAATCCTTCACATCCGTCGTCCTTTCCCAACAAGGTCTTGATTTTCTCAAGAATTTGCTCGTAACAAAGGCGATTTCTTCGATAATCCCGCTCGAATTGCCCCGGATTGAAAAATCCACGAAAATCCCATTTGTTGGTAGCATTGATGCTGTGCTATCAAACATTACAATACATGGAATTGACGTTGATTCGTCGTATATCAAGCTGGGCGAAACCGGAATTGCGATTATCGCTTCGGGAACAACTTGTGATTTGAGCATGAATTGGTATTATTCTTATAGTACTTGGCTTTTGCCTGTCTTGGTTTCAGATGAAGGAAGCGCTTCCATTCGGGTATGACTTCAAATTTCTCTCTTTTCTCCTAATGTTGCTGTGTTTAATAGCTTTTAAAGATCAAATTTTTCTTATGTAGCTCTTGTTTCTCTATGAGAAAGTGTGTTGGGTTTGTTATTGCCAATTAGATTTTATTTTCTTTGGAATCAATTTATGCTTATTGGCAAATTGTGAAATAGAATATGAGTTTGATATAAGTAGAAAAACCATTGTTATTTACTTTAACTACTGTGGATTAATATTTTTTGGTTATTTCATGAAGTAGTACTTTGGAGCATATAGTTGTAACAGTAGGGAAAATATTGAAGGCTTTATTCTATCTGGTGTTTGGTTTATACTTTATTGTTATAATTGTTACCTTATTTAATTGATTTGTTTGTCCTTTAATTTTTCTCCCAAGTTTGGATTTCACTTTGCTTTTCAATTAATTTTCTTATGTCCTGTATGTTCTCTGTTCTTATTGTGTTCTTAACAAAGAGTTGATTAATGCTGCTTCTTGATAAGGTCGAAGGCATGGAAGTTGGGCTGACATTAGGTTTGGAGGTTCAAGAAGGAAAGCTGAAGCTGTCCCTTCTGGATTGTGGTTGTTCTGTTAAGGATATCTCCATAAAATTGGATGGAGGAGCATCTTGGCTTTATCAAGGGTATGCAACTTTGTACATCCCCGAGGCCTAATTTGGCTTATCTACTCATTTTTTTTTTTGTTATGCTCAGCTCACTGTTGATGTTTTTCTCTTCGTATTGTAGAGGCTAGCACTTTGTATCCTAATTCACTTCATTTTTTGTTTTACTTTAAACAAGCTTTTGGGCAAGGGCTTCTTTGATCGTTGTATTTAGTCTATACACTTTTCCAGCCTTATCAATGGAGTTAGAAATTTCCCTCTTCCTTCTACCATGCAAACATCTAGAAGGGCTGGAATGATAACTAATCATGCTATATTTTCCTCTTTATGTTTCCCAAACCAGCTTTCGAAGGAGCAACTGCCTCTGAGAACTCTTGTGTTTTGCATCTAGATCTAGCTTTGTTTTGTCATATATTTCTTCTGTGGAGGTGTGCAAAACCCAAGCTTAATATGTGATTGCTTTTAACTATTGGAAGTTTTAATAATTACTATTTCTTTCTATAATGCGTACTTCCTCATTGGCAGTTTATGTGCCATGGATTTGCCAATTTTATCAAGTACTATAATCTAAATGATGTTGCATTGCGTACTGCACATGCTGCAGGAATCATGTACTTCTCCTGTGAAAGAGATTATCATCATCTGATTTTCTGCTTTCATCTGTTAGGATGATTGATGCCTTTGAAGAAGAAATAGGGTCTGCAGTGGAGAATGCTATTACCAAGAAACTCAACGAAGGGATTTTAAAGCTTGATTCATTTCTGCAAGCTCTTCCGAAGGAAATTCCATTAGATGATAATGCTTCTTTGAATGTTACTTTTGTGAATGAACCTATACTGAGTAATTCTTCCATTGGGTTTGATATCAATGGTTTATTTACTCCAAGCAAAAAAGCTATAGTCCCTTATTACTATGAGAAGGATTCAGAATCTTCACTTTCCTGCACGGATCCATTAAAAATGCTTGAAATTTCATTGGATGAAGCTGTCATTAACTCTGCATCAGCCTTATACTATGATGTAAGTTTGTAAGATGGGGAAATTATGTGTTTGGGAATTTCTGGACTCGTGTTTTTACACTGAAATTCATAATTATTTCTTTATAAGTTTGATATGGTTTTCTATTACTTCTTTGCATTTGTGGTTTGTTGCTGTTAAAGACAGTTTATTTGTGGACAGGCAGATTTCATTCGATGGGTCGTGGACAAAATACCTGATCAGTCTCTCTTGAACACTGCTGGATGGAGATTTATTATTCCCCAACTGTACAGGAAATATCCAAATGACGAGATGAACTTGAACATTTCTTTTTCTTCTCCCCCGTCTGTACGGATCTCAGAGAGTAATATTGATGCTGTTGTTCACACGGACCTGATCATTGATGTATTGGAAGCTGGTGAAGTGATACCGGTGGCATGCATTTCCTTGGTAAGCTTATTGGCTAAACATCAAATATTGTATAAATCAGCACACTGCAGAAGTTTGAATCCCAAATAATCTTTCTTTTCTTTCTCCTTTTTGTCCTTCACCAGAAACTGCATTACTGACTTTGTTTCTGTTATCACAGGTGATTCGTGCTTCCGGTTCTGCTAAAATATCAGGGAATAACCTTGCTGGGAGTGTGAAATTGGAAGACTTCTCAATGTCATTGAAGTGGAGCAATATTGGCAATCTCCGCTTGTATCTAATTCAGGTACTATAACTGTGATGCTTCCTTAAAACCAAAATTTAATTTGTGCTTGTTTCATTAACTAAAAGCTTTAATCTCCATCAAATGCAGCCTGTGATTTGGACCCTCATTCAAACTGTTTTTTTGCCGTACGCCAATGGAATCCTCGGAAAAGGCTTTCCTTTGCCGATCGTTCACGGTTTCTCTCTACAAAATGCTGAACTAATCTACTCAAATTCAAGAATTACAGCCTGTGGCGATGTCACCTACACAGAATGAAACAAGCTGAGTTTGCTTCGACTCGCTTGGAAGTGTATATATGATGATATTCTTGTCATATTTGTACAGTGTTGATTTCATATTGGAATGTCCAAAAAGTGAATGCATGTATTATTTAAAGAACGCTGGTGTCTGATTCTTTTTAAAATATAGTTCATTGTTTATGCAAGTGAAAAATCACTGAGAATTGCAAATTACAACCCCATATAGCCATGCTTCACATCATAAACATTTGGTGCCATTTTTCACAAAATAAAGCAGTCAATCAGCACAAGTAACAGATAAATACTAATTTTGATCATAAGAACTAATGGTATGGTACCAAAACCATATACTAATAGTAACATATTCTCATCATATGCATCGTGAAATGGTAAATTTAAAAAAAAAAGTTAATTATATTGAAGAATTTCAATTTGAAATTCCACAAATGGGTCATGTTTGAGATATCATTTGTAGACTTTTATCTTTCATATTTGATTTTCTATCCACCCACCCACCAAAATGTGAAAAAGTGGCATGCATATATTTCAAATATGCAAAAGCGGTATGCATATACTCCATGTGCAAAAAAAAAGCATGAAAAAGTATATAAAATATATATTTTAAAAAACTATGTAATATATATATAATGAGAGTACTGTTATGTAATTAAAAAATTATAATGCCTATTTTAGAGAGAGAAAAAAAATGGGGAGAAAAAAAACCATTCTAGTGGGATAAGTGACATAATTTTTAGCTTTGGATTTTTCTTCCCTCTGAATTGGATATGTCTCTAAAAATCTCAGCTTGCCCAGCTAGACCAGCAAAAGCAAAGTGAAGAAAAACCTCTCTAAAACCCCTCGCTCTTTCTGCTATCTCATGTTCATCTCTTACAAACCCACCAGAAAATGCAAATCTCTCTAACCCTAACACCCTCGAAAGCCCCTTTAATTTTCCCATCCCACCAACCCATTTCACCACCACCAAGAACTTGCCGAATTTCATTCCAAAACCATGTCAGCCCCGTAAATTCCATCAAAGAGTCGGCATATTTGCCGGCAATTGGCCGCGCTATCGAAGAAGACGAGTACCGGATAGCCCGGTCCCAGGTTGCCCGGAAAGGATTGGACTTGGAAGGCTACGCTATTGAGGGAATTTCCATTGGTGGCCAAGAGACTTGCGTTATAGTTCCAGAGTTCAAATGCGCTTTCGATATTGGCAGGTGCCCTTCTAGGGCTATTCAGCAAAATTTCGTTTTTATCACTCACGGTCATCTTGATCATATTGTAAGCTCTTCTTGCTTTGATTTACGGATGCCCATTATGGATTTTTAGGCAGACATGTTCAAAAAAATTTAGTTCTATAGAAAATTTTGATGTAATTGGTCTAGACGTATTCAAAGTTTCTTGTTTTATTACCAAGTTTTTAAATTTGGTTAACTTCTTCTCTTAAAAAGTGAAGAATTGTGGGTTTATTTCACTTGTTGAAACAAAAATCTTAGCTTTGGAGTCCCACTAGTCTATTCTAAGGTATAGATTTATCCAAAGTTTCTTGTTTTGTTACCAAGTTTTGAAATTTGGTTAATTTCTGTACTTATCTTAAAAAGTGAAGACTTGTCATTTTATTTCCTTTGTAGAAGCAAATCTTAGCTTTGGAATCCCACTAGTCTTGTCTAGCATGGTTTAATCACCAGCACAATTGGATCTTTGCTTTTCACTTTTGTTAAATGGTTTTGATTGTCTTGGTTTATTAGCCATTTTGTTTTGATTTGCACTGTAAATGAAAGTACGAGCTTGTGCTCATATATATTATATTTTCTGTTTCAGGGTGGACTGCCTATGTATGTTGCAAGCCGTGGTTTGTACAACCTAAAACCTCCAACAATTTTTGTGCCTCCTTGCCTTAAAGAGGATGTGGAAGAGTTGTTTGACATTCACAGGAAAATGGGGCAAGTGGAGCTAAACATTGATTTGGTTACCTTGGATGTGGGTATGTAGCTTTTCTTCATTTTTAGGGGGTAAAATTTCAGGGATAGGCCTTTCTAGTTTGATTTTAGTTCCTAGATTGACTCAAACTCAGTCATTAAATTTTGTTTGTTTTCGTCATAGTTTGTGTGGTTACCCTTTGTTAAAATGTCTGTCGTTAGTTGGCCTTGTCTGTGGGGTTCTGTATTTTCAGGCTGGAAATAATATTACTTGCTGAATGTCAGGTGAAACCTATGAAATGCGGAACAACCTTGTTGTTCGACCATTTAGAACTCAACATGTCATACCCAGCCAGGTGTGTTTCACTATATTAATTCATATATGAAATTTACAGAATTAGAATGATCATTAGTAATCAAACTTCTTAAAGTAACTTACTTTCAGTAGAGGCAGCTTCCACTCTGACACTGCTTCCATAATTAATGGCTTATGGCAATAACTTTTTCTATATACTTATATAACTTCTAAAAGCAATGGATATAGGTGGTTTTAATATGTGGTTAATCTGTTACATCCAGGGTTATGTAATATACTCAGTTAGAAAAAAGTTGAAGAAGCAGTACATTCATCTCAAAGGGAAACAAATTGAGAAATTGAAGAAGTCGGGTGTTGAGGTTTGTCATATGACCATTCAAACAATTTTCCTTTATATTTTTGTAAGCTATATTTTTTTGACTTTTAACTTCCTTTAGATCACAGACATTATATTGTCTCCTGAGGTGGCCTTCACAGGAGATACAACATCAGATTTTATGCTTGATCCACGCAATGCAGATGCTTTGAGGGCAAAGGTTCTTATAACTGAGGTATGGATTTCTCCTCTTCCTGTGAGGTCTCTTTCTCATTGTGGAGTTGGAATATACAATGTTGAATGTTCTTAAGAAGCCTAGTATAAAAATATTTACACACACACACACTTATATATGTACATATAAACATATTTGCATGTACATTTTATGTTAGTACAGTTTGGTGTAATTTTATTCTGAAGGGTGAACATTGTTAACAGGCAACCTTCCTGGATGATGGCTTCAGCATTGAGCATGCACGACAACACGGTCATACTCATTTGTTTGAGGTACATTGATATGTAGGCGCATTCAATTTTTAGACTAGCTTTTATTTACAGAAAAAATCGGGGAACATTCAGCGCAGATGATGTAAGAATCTTTGTATGGAGTCTTGGGTCATTGCCACGGGATGCATAATCATTCATATGTTGTCTACAATGGAATTTAGAGATGTCTTATGATAATTATTGATATTGCAATGTTTGAAACATTTAAGGATGACTCAAATGCATTTAGTTATTGTTGAACTTTTAATCCAGTTAGTAGACTTAACAAGAGTGCCTGTTATCACCCAATTTTAGCAGTTCGTGAAAATAAATAAAAAAGGCTTTTGTTATCACTAATCAGAATTTAACTTGAGACCAAGCTGCATCTTTTGTCATGTTAAATCTGTAAATTTGAACTCAGTGTCTGTAATTGATGCAGATAATAAAGAATGCAGAATGGATTCGGAATAAGACAATTTTGCTGACCCATTTCTCGTCTCGCTACCATACAGAGGTATAATTGATCACTCCAATTAGGTCTTTCATGCTCTTAAATTGTAATGTTGACATTTAATGCTTCTTTGTTCTGATCTGGAGCTCCCTACTGAAAATTCTGCATTAATGCTAACAGATATGAGATATGTTCTGTTAGTTTTATGAACCAAAAATGTAGAAATGCCCCCCTCTTTAGAAAGAGATGTTGGACCTGGACAGGCATAACAAAACTGAAAATCTGTCCCAATACCCAAAATTAGCTTCCAATTTCTAGAGTTGAATGGTTTTAACTTCCAAAACTTCTATGGAGGGTAGTTTTCTTTCTTTCACTAACCTTTGGTTGCGTAGCTCCTTTCCATATAAGGTTTCTGAGCTAACCATTGTTATTTCTTGTTTCACAAGTATCACAATTGGTTTTCCCATTTTTGCAGGATATCCATCAGGCTGTATCAAAGTTGCAGTCCAAGGTATCAGCGAAGGTTGTTCCCCTTACAGAGGGTTTTAAATCAATGTATTCTTAGATCTGACCTAGTTGTGGTCCACTGTTAGCAATTATATCAGAAACAGAGAAACGATAGAGAAGTGTTGTTTTCTTGTAAATTAACCTTCCTTTACAAGGTCATCTGAGAATCTTTTCACAAGTGTTTTGGCATTAAAGTGTATGTAATTGTAGCATTTTATAAGCAGTCATATTAGGAAATCATTATTGAGATTTCTTTCACGCTAAGATGGAAGATTGGAGGAAAATGAATTTTCTGTCTTATTCATCATCAAGTTCACACTTCTCCACCTTTCGTTCCTCTAGAGTCTAGAAGACAATCTGACCCAACTCTTGAATTCCATTTTTGTTGATAGCCAACTCTCACTTCTCGAAACTAATCAAAATAACTTCCTAAACTCCGTATAAAGCCTACTCAGGTCAGCTCCTACAACAACAAAGCTCATTTAATCAAAATTTTCTGATAGAAGATGCTCAAAATTTTCTGACAGCCAACTCTCATTTTTAAAACTAATCAAAATAACTTTTGACTCGATGGTCCTCATGTAGGCCGTTTGTCTCTTGAAAGCTGTGGCTTAGATGTTGCGGATGTATTTGGTGTTTGGAGAACATCTGGATCGCAAAAGTGAAGCAACTGATTCACCGAGGTTCTCAAGGAGCAGAGGTGAATAGCAAGGATGCATTTGTTCCTCCAAAGCCAAAAGAATTTGACAAAGCTGCTCTTATTGGCATCTCTTTTGAATCATGCAGAGGCATGAACCCATCGTGAAAAATCGGATCCGGTTTGGTGAGGTTAAGTGTCAATGGTGCAATTCCCTGCATTGAAGTTAGATGTCCATTGGTTATCTTTGCAAACTCAAGAAAAGGTACAAATGAGGTCCAAATGTGTATAATTGGATCCATGAAAGAAAAGGCTTACATGATACATGGCCAAAATTGAAAAGATAGCTTCAACAGCTCCTGCTGCTCCAAGTAGATGACCAACAGCACCCTGAAATTTGTTTTTAGTTGCACCACCAAAAAAAAAACAAACATACGCACACACAGAGGGACTTAAAGCTAAAACTCAAACTCAAAACATAAGGACTTAAGAAGGAATAGGCTAGAGGCTTTAAATTCAATCATTGTCTCTGCACAATGTTACTCCATATCTAACTGATGGCAGGAATCAGAAAGAAACTAGAGTCGTGCAGCTAACACTGATAACATAAGTTATAACACCATCAAACAGGTTTGGACGTTCCCAAGTTTACCTTGGTGGAAGACAAAGCCAAAGCACCTGAAGTTGCATTTTCACAGAAGATACTTCTGATAGCATTAGCTTCTATTGCATCACCTGAATGGGCCATTCAACCATTTCAGCACATACTAACAAGCTAGAGCAACGAGCTTATAAAATAAAATGAGCAGCAAAAAATATATATTTATTGAAAACCCATACGATTTACCCAAAGGCGTTGATGTAGCATGGGCATTTATGTAATCCACTTGTTCAGGATGAACACCAGACTGCAACAAAGGGACATAAACAGAATAAACATGAAATCCATTCAGCGTGTCAAGCTAGGAACTGAGCACAAATAGAAAGGGGTAACAGCAATTATTATATTCGCACAAGGATTTAACCCTGGAATCCGTCCCTTGAGCCCAACAACAAACATTTTCCCTGACAACTTTATCTTCCCTAAACTATCAATATTATCATCTAGGGTGTACACATAGTCAACAGTCAAGCACCGTAAGGTTTCTACCTGCCTTAAGGCACGTGTCATTGCCAGAATAGCACCTCTTCCATTAGTATGCGGTTGAGTAATATGATATGCATCACCTACAGAAGAACACAATTTTCAGAGTCCAATAACTTACCTTTCCCTCTCAGGAAAAAAAAAAAAAAAAAATTTATGTTACAACAAACAACCTGACATCCCATAACCACGAAGTTCTGCATAGATTTTTGCTCCTCGTCTTTCAGCATGTTCAAGTTCCTTCATCATCAATAAATGAAATCAATAGTAAATTAATGAGAATTCTGTTCAGGATGAGAAAGTATAAAAACAACATAAGCTAATTTATGAAGAGGTACATGTCTCAACTCACCTCCAACACCAAGACACCAGAACCTTCACCTATCCTGAGTTCAAAGTAAAGGTTTAGGTAAACAGAGGTAACATTAAGAAAACAGCAACAATCAAATTATAAAACAAACCTCAGAAGATGAGAAAAACAATTTTATACTTACACAAACCCATCTCTAGCAGAGTCAAAAGGTCTAGAAGCTTCTTGTGGTGCAGAATTGTACTTAGCAGTCAACGCCCTTGATCTGGAAATTAAAGAACCTTTTTAAGAGTTGAAATGACAATAGAAATATATTACAAGAATACACACACACAAGGCTTATTAGCACTCATGCCCCCTGAACTACTTATGCATTAGCATTGTGCCCCACCAACTTTGTTTTAGCACAAGAAATTATAGAACATATAGTCATCTAGAAAAAGGTCTATGATATGGTATAATAATACCTACAAAATCCAGCTATAGATAAAGCATCAATGCTAGACTCAGTGCCTCCAGCCACCATAACATCTGAATCTCCAAACTGAATCATCCTTGCAGCATCACCAATAGAATGTGCCCCAGTAGCACAAGCTGTCACTGCTGCATGGTTTGGTCCCTATGAAGAGATCATGCAATAAACCATATCTTATATGACAAGATACTGACATGGATGTGCCTCAAGCTACAGATGCAATTTATCAGTTTGATAAATGAAGAACCCAGTCACAGTTATCGTACATCAGTAAACACAGTGAGTTTGTCCATTAAAATTTGAGTTCTCTAAGAAAATAATTTCAACAACTTGACTTCCCCACAGCAATCAAACCACTAAATGTAAATCATAAAGGAGAAAAAGCACAAACTAGGCACTCCTACTAGAGCAATAATTAGCTAAATCACATCCCATTTATCTCGGTACGTTTAAATTTTGGAAAAGTTGGTATTACCTGGAATCCATATTTCATGCTCACATGTCCAGATGCCATGTTGATTAATATCCGAGGAATGAAAAATGGACTAAGGCGGCGCATACGCTGTAGAAATAAGAGATATAAACAACTTAAGATATATAAATGGAACAAATTATTGCAAGTCTTTTATCTGGAGCAACATACAGAAAGTTGTTTAATACTGAGGTAGTGGTGATTAGCTTAACCTTCTCACATATCAATTGTGCTGCATCCACTATGTCACTGATGCTTCCAGTTCCACCACCAATTGAGACTCCCTGGTGTTCTTCAAGTTAAAAAGGATAGATTACCAAAAAAAAAAAAAGAGCAGAAAAAAACCAAGAACGAACAAAACAGCCACAAGATATTTTTTAAATGAAACAAGCTTACTGTTCTGTCCTTCTGTTCCTGCTCAGAGGGTACCCAATTTGCATCTCTTAGAGCTTCATCAGCGGCACACAATGCATATCCTATAAACCTTGTAATTGATCGATGGTCCTGAGAGATAACAAGAGATATTACAAAACTCCTAAGCGTTCACATAAATTAGCGGGTAAACATCACTAGTGGCCCTCTAATTAGAATTTAAGTACCAAAATGGCCCATATAATTCGAAATATTCCAAAATAGCAACATTTGACCCCTCTATTGGTGACGGAATTTGACATAAAATAGCTCATTAAAAAGCTTGTAACGTGTATATTTCGTAGCCACCAAAATCAACCATATCTAGTACCTATAGACAACACACAAATCGCTCGAGTCACTAGAAGTTGTCATTGCAATCATTTTTGCTACCATACTTTAAATCTTTCCAACAACCAACTAGAGCTCCGATTGAGATGAAACTTATCATATTGGATTCATATTGAGAGGAGAACAAAACTCACTACTTTAAAATTGTCGAAGATTGACAAAAAAAAATTGTCATTTTTGACAACTTTTTATCACAAGGACCATTTTGATACTAAAATCCCAATTAGAGGGCTTCTAGGGATCTTTTCCCCAAATTAAGCACATGAAAAAAAAAAAATATATATATATATATATAACAGCTGAATTAAAGAACTTCCAAATTAATTTATACAACTCAAATCAACTACATGTGACAACTTGCAGATCACATGGTAAATAACAAAGCTAAATGGAAGTTAGCATTTGCCAACCAAAAAGCATATCACCAGAAAGATTTCCACCTAAAATCTTGTCAAAGGCACTAATTTACAGTCGAATACATACTTATTCTCATTAATCATACCCTTGAATTATTAACAAGATTGCAATGATTTTTTGTTGTGCATCAGTATCCTTATAGATATTTTATCAGTGTTAAAAAAGTTGGACCACTTGTCTAACTGCAATTGTCATCAGTCAAAGTTCCAGACCTTGCACAAGCCAGACAAGCCTGCATTTTGCAGTTTCTTTCAATAAGTTAAACGTGATCTGTCTTCTATTATGAATCCTCGGTTTAAGTTCAGAAGAATCAACCACTCTTCTTTCAACGTTTCACCTTCTTTACCAAGTGAAAATTAAATCACTGAAGTTGCATTTGATTCATTTATGGATATTTCTCAATCTACTCTACCTCTCTACCTTAAAGCGTTCATCTTTCCAATGAAGCACACATGAACTTTATCAAACTCTTCCCAAGCAAAAAAAAAGCCAAAACTAAATGATCCAATTACTAATTATCAAGCAAGAATTACAAGAAAAACTACCTTAGAATTTAGCCACAAGTCCTCATTGAACTGTCCTGGTTCAGTCCCACAGGGCACAATTGCAGCAACTTTGGATGTCAACTGTTCATACGCGTGCAACTGGGTTTCTCTATCGAAGCCATTCATCTTAAGATCGTCTGGAGATAATGCTCTAATTCCACAATCCCCTTTTAGCAGACGCTTCCATGTCGTCTCCACCCCACAACCCAACGGCGTCACCATGCCCAAACCTGAAAAATCATTTCTTTCCACAATCAAATCACAACGCAAACAACCACCCAAATTCACAATCTCACCAAAATCAAATAGTACCCGTAACAACCACTCTGCGAGATTGAACTACCGGTGGGGGATTGAGAGGTTCAAGACGAGAAGAAGATGATGATGATGATGATGATGATGAAATGTAACGAGAGTAGAAAAGACGAGAGGGAGCCCGCAAGCTGCGCCGAGCAGATGCAGCCATAGCTTGAAAAACCCTAACAATGGCTTCCAGAGCTTAATTAAAGGCCTGAAAATGGAGGAAGCTTCGTACTTGGTATGGGTGGGTTCGTTATCAAAGCTTGTACGGACACACTACACAGTGTAGATGCCAACGGAAACTGAGAAAAAAATTTCTTTTGGAGATTATGAAAAAATAATGGCCTTTTGCCTTACTTAACTCAACCAAAAAATCATATCACAAAATTAATCTTGTAATTATTTTTAATTTATTTAATTTGTAAAATTTATTTCTTCTTCTTTTCCGGTCAACCCTATGTATTTTTCGACTAAAACCTGCAATTCTCGACCAACAAACACGTAGCAATTCTGAAGGTGCCTTCGACAGTCAAAGTCGGGTCACGATTGAAGGAAACGGGCATGACTGAAGCAATCGAGAAGCCCAGAAGGGCGCGACTGCCCAATTGACAGAAGGGGCGCAACTGTCCAGTCGATAGGCTTAACTGGGCAGCCACGCCCTTCTAGGCTTCTCGACTGCCTCAGTCACGCTCCCCTCATCTTCTCCATTCTTCTCTACAAATCGGGGACGAGCATGCCGCATCCTCCTTCCTGCTTGGAATCGCTTTCTTCTTCCACGATGAACTCACTCGCAGGGTGAGCGGTCGGCATAGATCTTGGTGGTCGCAAATCTAGGTTGGATTTGGATGAGAGTGGGTGGTCAGCGACGAGCAGGCCAAGGGAGTGCATGTGCTCTTGCCAGCGATGGTTCCGGCTTCACAAACATTTCTCTTTTTTTTTTTTTTTTTTTTTTTTTTTTTTTTTTTGCTTTTATAA
>WUAT03000008.1:4262978-4275173 GCA_010015005.3 Ulmus americana
AAATCTAATTTTTCAAATTCAATCTAATTAAATTAGATATCCATTCTCAAATAGATTAGATTAGTTGAATTTAATCGATTGAATATCTAATTAGATTGTATATTTTGTATAACCCCAATCCCTCGATCGTCAAATTAGAACACAAGTTAAAGACTTCCAAATAGGCACATGGGTTAATTTCCCCTAGCAGAAGCTAAAACAATTCTCAACATGAGCATAGCAAAAAGTAACCTGTTATGCAAGCTCATTATGAGCTGCAATATTAACAATCCATGCATCCAAAAAATAATCATTTCAGATTGTATCTCATTTCCAAGAGAAGAAAAAAAAGAAGGGTTATTTAGTAACAAGGTTATGTAAGAAAGATTAAATTTGCAGTCTTGTCAGGGTTCTTTTCATTAGCATAACAGATGCAAATGTACTAGGAATTTACAATAAGCATAGCTGGAACTTATTTCCTCTACAAAAAAGCATATAGATTAATCAAATGCTCTACAATCCTAAATCTTAGGCCTCTACTTAAATCAAGACCCACCAAAAAATATTAATGACCATGTTGCTGAACATATAAGATTACCACTCTTTTTGATGTTCCATCAAAAACCCAAAATCTGGTTTAAGTAGGTGGGAAAAATCTGTTGAGGTTGAAAGGCAAAGTATAAAACTCTTCATTTCTGTTATCTCCTCTGAATGTTCTGAACTTGACCCACCAAGGCATCCCTCTATCTTTCTTTGCCTTTTCAACTTCTATTGTGTTGTCCAGAAACACTGCCACTATCAACCCCACCGTTGCCGGAGACGAAAATATGGTATTCAAAAACGCATCAAACTGTCATGGAAAGATTCTCATAAATCAACAAAAAAATGGCCAAAGTTTAACCAAACTATGGATTCAATTCTTGTTTCTTACCCAGCCAGCATTCGTATGCACCAGACCGTGGCGATGCCCCCAATATTCGTTGAAAAATTGAGGGACGGATATGCCCAGGAACAGCGAGAGCCCGGTGATGATTAGATTTCTCATTGAGTTCATGTTTGTAAATTGAAGGAATGATAATCCGACAGAAGCTGAAAAAAAACCAATAAAAATGGTTAGAAGATTAGATAGACACTTGTTTTTCCTTTGCTTCGTGACTTACCAACAAGGCCGAAGAGAATGCAATACAATGCAGCATATATGGGGAAGGGTATGGAAGCAAAGACTGCACCGAATTTGCCTGCATAACCATAACAGAAACAATATTATTTGAATGAGTAAAGAGTGATGCTAAATTTGCAATGCTAGAACCAAACCTAAGGTAGAGAAGAAAATCATGAAGCCCGCAGAAATTTGAACAACTCTACGACTTCCCACTCGGGTCAGTCCAAGAAGTCCGACATTTTCCCTGGAAGGCATGATGAATACGTAAGTCAAACTAAATTTGAACTAAACAAACATACAGACGAAGAAGAAAATGAACAAGAGCTTGCTGCGAACTGCAATCACAGCTTGTTCTTACACAGAGACAGTAGAACCAGTGCCTGTTCCAAAAAGACCGTCCAGCAAGATACCAATTCCCTATAAACATGTACATAATAATACTCAGCTCTTCAGTTTAGATGTGTCTGATTCAATATAACCCTTTGTAAGGACCAAAAAGTTTTGCAGGATGAAAACTAATTGCTTACCTGCCAGCCAATACCCCGGCTCAAAACATAAGCAGGGGGAGGAGTAGCAATTGCCAGCCTAGATGCTGCCTTGTATGCTCCGGTTGACTGTAAAATTTTAAAGACAAATCAACCGAGGCATAATCAGTCAGAAAACTTTTAATCTAGAACACCATAGTCACATTATAACAAGGCAACTAGATCGTTCCTAAATCAAAGCCTTAACAGAATAGATAAGTTGTTCAAGAAGCAATTTTGTTGTAATCATTGAATTTAGTCACACACCTCAACCATTGAAACAAGAACTGCAGACATCATTGCAAATGAATGGCCCGCTGAAAATGTGGGGGGCCCCCACTGCAGAGGATAAGGGAACTTGAACCTGAAATAGTATTACATATAGGATCAGGGACTAGGTAAAATACAGAACTTGGAGACGGTAAATTTCATCCTTGAGATACCATGGGGCAGTAGATATGAGATTTGCTCTGTCTGTTCGGCAGCTCATTTGAGTCCTATTGGATTTCTCTCTGTAAGCCCCACTGGCAGTCAAGATAAGGGAATAGATCCACACGATCGCAATGCAGATCAATACAGGAAATCTTTCAAAAATAGGAAGATCTCTAAATGGTCTCACATGCTTCAGATACTGAAATTTGGAAAAGTCATTGTTCGGTGAAAGATATCTTTCGTAAATTAGAAGATGTTATTCCAATCATAAGACAAAACCACTTACTTGTGAAAATCCGATGACCAACAACAGCATTGGAAGTCCAATTTCCACACAATTTCCCAACTGAAACAAAAAGATCAATAAGAATTTATAATTATTAAAGAGCACAGCCAAAAACTGGCAGAAATCCATCTAAAATTGGGTAGTATTAACGACTTGTCTTTGCCCCAATAGGTGTGCGGCACATTAAACTGAAGCTGCTCTCATGTTTTTCCTTAAAGTAAATACTTACTGCAGGAAATCCTCGTTGAAACAATCCCAAGCCAACCAATCCAACCACAGGTGCCATACCAAGAGGACTGAAAAAACTGAAAAAGAAAAAACAAGGTCCATTACACTTACTATAGAATCAATTAGCTTCCAAGAAGTATAGTTTTACGATTCAAGTTACTTTTAGCCATTAACATACCGTGAGAAGAGACCCCAAACTTGGCTATAACCCAGGATAATTTGAATACTTGAAGCAACAATCATAGCTCCTTGAATAGCTCTCATTGTTTGTATAAATCTCTGCAAACCAATTACATGGGAAGATCTCTTTCAATACCCTATCAAATAAGAAAGTTACTTAAGTACATTGCTAAAAAGGGAACAAACTAATGAATATCTTAGAAGACTTGACTTCACATCAGCATGAAATTTTAACATTACTCACAAGTCTACAAGCTTTTTGAACACATAAAGGTGGGGTTCTAGCCCTTACCATGTGTGTTACGAGATTTTCTCAATATGTAAACTTGTCATTATATGATTTAGACTAAAATTCAATCTCATAAAAGCTTATAACATTCCATTTTTTGTGATTACCAATCATAATGCAAACGAGACAGAATGGGAGGTTAATGTAAGGGACTTCTTTTGTTTTATTAGGATAATAAGGGAAACTACGAAAGTGACTTACTTCTTGAGGATCACTAATCCGTTGCAATGAGGAGTCGTTTACAATGTAAGCTATGGGAACAACATAAGCAAAGGAACCTCCAACAACTGCTGGCAACCGAGTCCCGAAGAGTGCTTGGAGAAGTGTGTTGATTCCGGCTACAAAGAGGAGAGTCTGTATCACTCGTGCTTTGTCACCCTGTTCATGAGCAGTATAATGGCTGAAGGAGATGTTGACAAAAATGAAATACAAGCAGAATAATCAAAGCCCGAAATAGCATTTATTGTAAATGCCACCAAAATCACCAAAATTCAATCATAAAGCATTACTAGAGCCTAGAGGCATCCAACAACTTGATTTTTGATAAAGGAAAATGATAAAAAAAGAGCTCAGCTCTAAAAATATCGATTAAGAAAAGGAATATCAACCTAAAGTAACAAAGGTGGGAAAACAATTTGCAAGCCCAAAAATCCGCTTATTTCACTAGGCAGGTGTCCAACAAAGCCTACACGAACTCCACACCTCTAAACCAAAATATAAATCAAAATTAAAGATAAATTTCAGCGGTCAAGAAGAATCTCTAGGAAACTAGCTTACATCGCTTCCACCCATTGCAGGAACCAGCACCGAGGGGATCATAACACTCGTGCCCAACATCATGATGTAGTTTTGAAATGCTAAAAGGATGGTTTCAGCTGCAACAAAAATAAAAAGGCAACCAAACTTACCATGTGGATCTGAATTGAATGAGAAACGTTACCAAACAGAAAAAACGCATAACGGAAAATGATTCCCGTTATACATGCCCAAGAAAGATTTTGCCACAGTAAAAACTAGATCAGTAAGACCTCTCGCATTAATGAAGGCATACAATGCAACACACTGAGACTAATTTCCAACTAACTGCACTGAAAAAACTTGTACAGATTTAATTCTATATCAGCTTAAAAAATCAATATAAACGGGGGATTTCCCACAAGGACTATTAGAACAAATGAAATTATTTGCATAGCTTCCAACACGGGTAAGCAACACAAAATAGAGAAGAAAACAAAGATTGAAATGACTACTGAATAACTCTTGGCCTCTTGCACAATAAAGAACAAAAATGTCGTTTTATTAGGAAAATTTTTTGTTTCCTTTCTCTTTTGATATTACAAAAGGTTGTCTCAACTCTAGACTAAACACTACAAACGCACACAACTATTCATGGCAAGCATGATTACTAAGAGGTGCATGACAGAATCACATTTCCAAAATGAAGCCCATTTCGAACCGACAATCCCAAGATCATTCGAAGCAAATTGCACCAGTCATTCGAGGTCATAGCATACCACACCACAAATTCTACAACTCAGTAAGGAGTAAATGCATTTCCTAAAGAAAGGAGAATATGCCCTGCTTGCTAAGTGGGTTACAAGTATAGGCTACTCCTTTATCAACTTCAAGACAAACCCATTAGAGTAACTCAAGTTTTCATTGATTTTTCCACCATTAGTAAAGCTCAACAAGCAATTTGATCCAAGACACACATAAACAACTCCAAAATAACATATTTCATCAAACAGAAAAGAACTAGAAATTTTATTTTCTGGGTTTTAACTTTTAACCCTGTTATGACACAGTCCACCAACTTTGTACAATACCAGCACTCAAAACACCATTACCAAACACTAAACAGAGCTCTTTGAAACAATAAACCCTTTTCGTTCTCCACACTATCATTTTGGTAATAGAGAAGCTAGTTAGAAAAAAACCAGAAAACCCAAAAGTCCATTTCTCATTCACACAACTTTTTGATAGTGGAAAAAAAAACCCAGGAAGAGAAAACCTACCCCAAGGAGGATTGGAGTCTATGCAATACTCAAGGTCTTGAAGCTGTTCCATGGGAGGGTGGGTAATGTCCGCCATTGTTGAAGCTTCTGAGAGAGTGAGAAGTTTCACCAAAAACCCAGAAAACCAAACGAAGAAGAAGAACTAAGAACAAAGTAAAGTACAGATATAAAGAGAGAAATAAAAGCAAGTGAGAAAATATTAATAATAATAATAAAACTAAAGGAAAAAGAAAGAAAGAAGGAACAAATGTGTTCCAAAGCAAAGCCTCTCTGTGACGCTCTCTACTGCTGTCGTCGATTAGCCTGTTCTTGAATCAGTGATCAGATTGCAGTATTGCCCTTGTAATTCAGTTTATTTACAAAATAACCATCTTTATCTTGCCAGTTAGCAAACATAGTACAATAGTGAAATCTCGATTTTATCCCTGTTTATATTGTACGGAAAATCTTTCCAAGATGCTTCACCTTCGAAACTCACAAATGTATTATGAACCCTATTGTGAATATTGTTGATATTTGAATTTTTTGTTATTCGAAAATAACTACTTAGATATTTCGTTATTCGTATATTCACAAAAATCCAAATGGTTACCATCCAAAATATTATTTGAACGATAATTCTACCAACTAAAAAAACAACAAAACAAAGTATATGGAACTGTGTATAAAATATTTTTGTTGTGCACTTTTACTACACACCATCTAGTCCGTTAGGGCTAGAGGTAAAATATAGCTAAGAAAATTGTAAATTTAAAATTTTGAATTGGAGCCACTTTTCTACTAATGAAATTGTGGGGTTTTGCAGTCGGAGTTATCTAAACAATAGCAACAAAAACACTAGATGAGCGAAATGATAAACTTTGGAGTTATAATTGTCATATGAGATTGGAAAACCAATTAGACGCATGAATGAAAATATTTTGATATATTCAACAAAATATTTATTTTTCAAAAAATGCGATATTAATATTGGTATTTCTACAATTTTAAAATAATAATATCATATTTTTACATTTTATTTTGCGATATTTTGTTAATTAGATATTTTAATCCTTGATTAGAAGCATTTAATAAAAAGCAAAAGGAAGAACATTGGTTAGACAAATAGAGAAGAGATTAAATGCTGTGGAGGTCCATTTTGTTGTGGTGTAAAATTTCAAACCCAGATGTACATTTACACTAAGTAATTGATGTGCATTGAATGAAATAGTTTGTTGGGGGCATTTGATGTCACATTTAATGTCAATTATTTCCCTTTTTTGTTGATAAAAATACGAATTTCTTATTGGGTATTTTTTGGTTTAAAGGGTAAGGAATATATGCTTCCAAATTATCTTTTTTAAAAAAAGGGTGTGGGGTTTGCTTCCTAAGAGGGCCATAGTGGTAAATCTAAGGGAATGTCAAAGTTGGAGGAAAGAGATGGCACGTGCGAGGCACGAGGTTTGGGCTATTTATTCTGTTCCACGATCGACCACGACCAGTGGACATTCATACTTATTCTCCACCCACATTCCACAAAATCCGATTCCCCCTTCCCCAAGAAATAGAGAAAAACAAACCAAAACCAACCCTCTATCTCTTTTCTAGCACACCATATCACTTTTCTTTTCTTTCTTTTTGAAACCTCTCAAGATAAGAATATTTCACTTTCCCCCCTCTTTTGTTTTCTTTTCTTTTGGTTTTCATGTATCTTCCAGCTACAACTGAGGATGCTTCCACTTTTTGAATTATGCTTCCTCAATCATTATTTTAGATTTTCAATTTTTTTTTCTTTTACAATGGCATTAATTTTGAGAATTCAACAACAAAAATGTATATTTATAATTTTTTGTGTCGACTATAAAGGTGAATTGAATTGTGTATAAGGCATTTTACTATATTTTTACTAGAAACATTTTTTTTTTTTTTTTTTGTAAAATAGTTTATAAGCCTGAAAATTAATCACGAATTGGTCCTCTAAAAGGTTAAAAAAATCCAAAAGTTTCTTTTAATAAAAGAGAAAAATTCCCTTTCATTGAAAAAGTAAAAAAATTGAAGTCACGGTGGACCCATAAGTTTTTGGGTCCCAAGAATCAAATCACTTGTTTATTTTTTAAGTAATTCATTTTACCATTGAGGTGAAACATATATAAATGTTGTATACCACATTGTTCCCCTCCATTGAAACAAATTTAGTTACTCAGAACAAACTAATTTTACCATTCAGTTCCCCTATAAAATAATAAAAAAAAAAAAATCTACCAAAAAGACATCAACTTATCACACGATATCTCAACCAACAAAAAGGCATCAACCTTCGAGGAGACAATTAGCAGCAACTTATCGAGCACATCAATTTCCTTTTTAATTGCCGGTCTTCAAAATAAAGATAAAAATAATTCATTAATTTAAAATATGAGAGTACAACATGAAAGTTATTTCAAGAATTTTTTAAAGTTCAAATTTAGCTCAACACATATCTCAAAACACTGCTATGGGAAATTTGTGTTTCTTGATACGACATAAAGCCTACAAATAGAGAAACTTAAGTTGAGATCCCTTCTACGGTCATAATGTTGAAAACAACCAAAGTAGTTTTTGGAGAAACCCAAAAAGAAAAAAAAAAAAATTTAGTTACAAAGCGTTGTTAGCAAGTTGTAATCGCAATATCCAAAAAGCGAAACCCTGCAACCCAAATTCACAACACAACTGAAAGACTTCAGATAGTCGTCAACCGCCACTAGAAAGTCGTTGTCACAACATCCACTTAGTAAAACTTTGCAACCTAAATATGATATTAGTTCCTTCTACTACCATTAAGCCCTTCAAGTACAATCTCCCAGTAAAAAAGTGAGACTCTCACAAATGAATAAAATGAACTACACATGCATAGATGTAGAAACAAACAATAGCAAGCATCAATGGATGAGTTCAATCTACTCGCAAGGCAATCCTATATTTTTTTTACAAAGCAAAAACAAAAATTAAAATAACACAAATCAAAGCAGATCCATAACATAAAGCATAACTAGAATATATCAATTAAGGAGAAAAGAGAAGCAAACTCCCAAAGAAAGCAAAAAAAGGAAATATAAGCCATTGGAACACTACGCGCTAGCACCATGCATTGAGGACCACCTCTTGTCGTGCTACACACTGCCACCACCAAACTATTCTCCACCCTTCCCTGAGAAAAACCCCAGTGACAATGTAGCCTAAAACCCTTCCACCCAACATCCGGTGCCATGAACAGGAGCAGCAAGATCCACTCCCTGAGATTTACCCTTTCCAAGGCCCCTTTCAATTGTTCCTTTGGCTATTAGAAGGCTAGATTTCGACATCCAAAGCCTCATCATGTCGTTGACGAACCTCGACAACCAACCTCCACCAAGCCAAAAACTCGTCCACCTCCTATAGCCGTGAACCAAGCCATTGCAAGTCCTCTCCCATCATTGATCTGACTGGCCACACCTTCGCTGACTCAACTGGCCACTTGTCCAAGATGACGATTGCAACACCTTCATGCACGAGCCGCGTCTTGGCTGACAACGACTCCATCCCCCCAAGTAAACTCAAACATACCCACCAATTTTAGAGAGAAGATAGAGCTTATTTCTCAAAAAAATCATTCTATTTCTTGTTTGAGCCAAATTTCGTATTTCTTATTTTACCATTCTAGCGGGACAGCTGGCAACTTACCATGTCATTTCACAATAAGGGTTCATCGTCACGGCCCATCACATGGGTTCAATGTGACAACCCATTCCCAAGGCCTACCATGGATCTTACACTAAAAGCCCATTGACATCTTCATACGACATAGATTCAATGTTATCTATAGCTCATCTCATGGAGGCCCAATCGTTAAGTTAGATCATTTAGGAGCTACTCACTCTATAGGTCAGCCCATTCTATGGTACACTCTGCCCCACGAGCCTGAGTCATCCTACAAATCGGGTCACACCTAATATCTCATGTCACACCTTATGGGTTAGGTTAGCTCATAAATCGGGGCATTCTACTATGCGGGTCGCTCCATGGGTACGGTTGGTTCCTACTTGACTCTCCAGATCTAACCATTTGACTTTCTATGGGAATTACAAGGCATTGAGAGCACATGGTCATCAATGCTCTATTATGACCATCAGATTGTAACTTTTCAGACAAAGCCCAACAGTTAGCTCCTTATAATGGGTGTAACGACAATCTCCTTGAATTCCCATTATGAGACCCTTGGTCTCCTCATTCCTATAAAGACCTAAAGGGGCACAACCTTTGGGATCTCTTGGTCTCTTCTTTCCCTGATCTTAACTCTCTTCTACTCAGATTCCTACTTGAGACTCTTGATCTCCAATTTTCTACCAAGAGCTCATCTAACTCTTGGATTCCTCGTACATTGCCATAGTGCCAAGTCGGCCTTACCTATCGCCACCGCTGCGCCTTAGACTCTCGATCACGGTAACACTTTCATTTGTTCTATATTACTCTTGATCTCCTTGCATCCTCTTGGATTCTTTCCCACGTTCTACATACTGACTTGACTGTCGGAGTTCTTTTGGCCAGCATCCCTCGGTGTCACGGACTTCATGATCATTGTCTAATTTTTTTTTGTCTTGCAAGTTAAACAGGTTGCAGGTAGCTCCAAAAACCACGAGATAATCAATTGTAGAATTCATTACCTATACTTCTAAAATTATCGAGCCGACCAATTGCGAACTCAAACCTTCAACAAAATGCCATTCAAACAATGATGACAAAAATAACTTCCTCACATTGATTTTTGAACCCAAACCGATTTATTGTTAAATATTCCCTCAAAAACTATAAAAAGGGTTTAAGGGCTTTTATTACAAGGGTTTGAGTTTTCACCAAGGATTGAAACACTATCAAGACTAAACTAGTATTGTTTTTCATCAAATAAGAACTCTAAAAATTAAACTTCTCTAAATGCTGCCTTTAATATTTTTTAATTCTATTTAAACGTAATTAAATAGGTTTAAATCATTAGGACTAAAATCCATCCTAATACAAACATTTATCATTAACCCTTGAACAACTTGCTTATTTGATTATAGTACTACTCAAATATTGTATCGTTCAAGTAATACAGTTCGTGTTGTCTTATATTTTTTGTACTTAATTATGTTTTACATATTAAGCATTTCAAATTTTACTTGAAACAAGAGTTTTGTGTGATCTTTAATTTAGAAAGATTTTGAGTTATGGTGTGAAATCTCACGTGGCAATTGTCTTATAACCTTAGGTTATAATTGAAACACCACATGAATGATGTTACCTCTTATTTAAATAAAAAATTGGAAGTTGAAAAAAGAAACATTTGATAAGTCTTCAAAGCCTATGAATCCAAACATAAACAACATATAAAGTATAAAAGTATAAGGGAATAACAAACAAATAAAGTGTTGACTTTTTTCTTTCTTTAATGTTTTGGAATTTTAAATTTTTTTTGGCTAGCTTCTGTTGGGGCAAAAAATCATCTTGGGCTCATGACCAATTTCCCAAACTAAAATCCAATCTCAAATTTCAAGCCTAAATACTAAAAAAGTTAGAACATGCCCAAATACTAGAAAAGTTAGAACACGAGCTCAATTATATTTGGATTCATTAAGCTCACTACTTTAGGCTTGACCAGACATACCTTCTAGCCCAAAGATGGGAAAATGTTGCTGACTGCTTCAATTGTCTATCATGCTTCCAAACATTCATTCATCTCCATCGTGGTCTGTTGTGCAACGCCATCCATCAACACCATATGCTCAGCCTGACTGCGTAGCTACGCCTCATGCCGTCACTCCGTTCACACTCCACTTCATGGTGAACTCGTCTCATTTATGTTCTCACTTTTCTATTTACTTGCACTTATATTCTTTCATTTTCAACATCTTATTGACTTAAGCGTCATTGGTTTTGGCTGGCATCACCTTGGTGTCCCAAGCTTCCGCTCACTCATTTTTTGCCTTGTATGTTGATGGTGTCCCCAACTAAATCAATCGTAAAACATTACCTCTAAAGCTTCCAAATGCCACCATCTAAACAACATTTTTGTAATGCATTGTCTAATCTAATAGGTTAAAAATTCAGAGAGTTTTACAAACCCCTCTTTTTTAATCTTTATGCTTAATTACTTAATTGTCCCTTAGTAAATATGTATGTATATCTATATTCAAGGAAAGTACACCCAGTAGTTGTTGGTGCCAATTATATAATATGCTCAATCATCTTGAACCAATTCACAACTTGCATTACCCGAAAAAAGAAAAATTAAAAATTGGTAACGTCTTATAGATTATGTTTGGAAGTAGGAGGAAAAAATGAAAGAAAGATATTTACTCTTGTATAAAGTAACTAGTTTTAGTACTGCAATATTTAATTAAAAATTTAAAAGTGTATATTTAATATTATAATTATATTTTATTATGTAATTTAAATTATTTAAATTTTGTTAAATTTAAAATTTAAAATATAGCTTGTTATAAAAGACAAGACTAAAAAAAATTATTAGAAAATGAATGGAAAAGAAGCTTTCTCGTACTTCGTTCAAATTGCAGTTGAGGGCAAATACATCTGATTGAAATCATCTAGATTCTTTTGCAAATCCTCCATCTTAAATCTGAAAAACTTCAACAAGTATATCTTATTTAGTAAAATTTTAGTTAGGTAAATTTTATCTAACCTTTTTCATATCTTTGGAGGGTCTTTCAAATCTTCCACCTCCTTACATATATTGTTGGCAAGATGAAGAAAAATAATGTTATATGCATATTTGCTCATCTCCTTCTATTGAAACTCAATCACAGTAGACAATATCTCTCACCCATCTCCAAGAGCAAGATCCAACTTCTATCGTATAAGGATAGCCTCTAACTTTTCTTCCGTAAATGAAAATCTCCAACACCATCAAACTTCTCTAGATCAACCGAAGAATTTCTCAGTAGCAATATTCTCCTTAAACCTTTCTTTTAATTCCCAAGAAAGAATTACACCCTTGTTCATTGCTAAACTGTCGACCTGACTCTGATACCAATGTTATGCTTTTTTGGTCCAGGCAATAAGACATTAAACATTATACTGTGATTACCTGAGCATTGTAACTCTGGAGA
>WUAT03000008.1:4286215-4297739 GCA_010015005.3 Ulmus americana
ATACCAGAACTTGATGCTTCTTCTTCGTTTCTTTAGGGCCGCTCTTTTTTTCAGAGATAGTTTTGTTGCTACAACAACCTAATAATGAACAGTATGGGTAATGCAAATTGATGGTGCTATATGGAGCTCATTTTTTTTTCTTCCTATTTTGGGAACAAAAATGGAGGTTTAGTCGACATCTGATCTTCCTTTTACTTATTTATTATTTTTTAATTTTTTTTAATGTTAACTTAATTAAAGTTACTAAATAACTTATTAAAAAAAGTGATTCTCTTGGTATATTAAAATTTAGGATGTTCCTTACAATGTATTTTGTGTTGGGTTTTGGCCAAATAACTATTAATAAATAATATGTAAATGGTCATGCAGGCATACATGGATGATGACACATGATGATATGCCATCCACTGTGTTCATCCTTTGAAGTCGCATCCCAACAAAACACACTATCTCTCTTCGTTCTCTCTCTGTGAAGCACACTCCTCTTCTCCCCTCATTTCCAGCATTTCTAGGGTTTTCGTTACCTCACCAAAATCTGGACTCTCCAAGCTCTACACCTGATTCTGCAAAACCCAGAAAAACCCTAAACCTCACAAACCTATTTCGTTCAAATTCGCTGGCATTTGTGGAAAATTCTGCTTCCATTTCGTTCGTCCCATTCGATTCTCAGTGACCACAATCCTCGCCGCCCTACTTGGGTAGCTCAATCTATTCATGGCCAAGACCAAACCAGGAAAAAAAGACCTCGATTCTTACACCATCAAGGGCACCAACAAAGTTGTCAGACGTAAATTTCTCTTCATCTCTCTTATCTCTCGTAGAAAATCGTAGGCTTTGCAAATTTTGTAATTTTTCATGTTAATTTTGTTCTAAAAGTTCATAATTTTTGTTTGTTTACTTATGTTAGATTGTGTTCCTGAAAACCCCCAAAGAATATTGGATTTGTATTATTTATTTAGGCTATGAAATCCCCAAAAGTTGGTATTATAAAATTTGCTAGCTGAAAAACTGAAATTTTGTTGCTTGTATTTTGTTATGCTTTGGCATTGCATTGATTGGTAATTGATTGTGTGGCTGCTTAGTTGGGGATTGTGTGTTGATGCGACCATCCGACTCCGATAAGCCTCCGTATGTGGCTCGGGTTGAGAAGATTGAAGCTGATCACAGGAATAATGTTAAGGTTCGTGTTCGATGGTATTACCGGCCGGAGGAGTCAATTGGAGGTAGAAGACAGTTCCATGGGGCGAAGGAGCTATTCTTATCGGACCATTATGATGTGCAGAGTGCTCACACCATAGAAGGGAAGTGTACGGTCCACTCATTCAAGAACTACACCAAGCTTGAGAATGTAGGTGCTGAGGATTACTTTTGTAGGTTCGAGTACAAGGCTTCCACCGGAGGGTTCACTCCGGAAAGCGTGGCTGTGTAAGTTATGTTCTTGTTGTTTTTGGTGTTTTTTGTTTGTTAATTTGATAGTTTTTTATTTGAGGTGATTGGTTTTGAAAATTGGGTTTTGGATTGAAGGTATTGTAAATGTGAGATGCCGTATAACCCCGACGATCTTATGGTGCAATGTGAGGGATGCAAGGACTGGTAACGTTGTTCATATCCTTCTATTGTTATTTCTCACTTGTGATTTCTATTATTTGGGGTTGCCCCTTTTTTTGGAGCTTGTTGGAAGTTGAAGTGTTATTTGGTTACTTGGTGTATTTTTTTTTTATGTCATTTTCATTATTTTTGACTTGTTTGTTGATGTGAAAGAGTGTACTACCATTCATATTCTTGATATTAAAATGATTTAGAGGTTTATTTGACTCATTACTGCATGTGATCACATTGCTTCTTGCTTAATCTAATTTTAGTCTCCTGTATTCCTTTATTGCCTACTAAAGCTATAATCTGCTACCCTCTACGATACTTTAAGAAGTGAGGTAAATAATATTTAGAAATCTCTAGGCCTTACATGTTTTTGCATAGCATCTGCACTGGCTTACATACAGCGTCCCTAAATACTTAAAGTTCTTTTGTCTCTTTCTGAACATTGAGCTGTAATGTTGGTGGGTTTCATCTGATTTCCTTTATTTTTATGTTGTGTTTTCTTTTTCCTTCTCATACTGGCTCCTGCATAGAGTATCGTGTTGGAATAAAACAATAAATTTTCCTCTCTGTCACTTTTTTTCTCCAACTAATGTAAAATTGTGTGCCGCACACTATCCTTTCATTCAAACCCATCTAGTATTTTATAAGTTGAAGATATACTGAAAAATGTTACTCATATTTGATAAAATTTGGGCTTAGAAAGTGGAAATTTGTTTAGAATCCAGCTTAATTATGAGTCTGTTGTTGGGATAAGTTCAGTATGTAACCAAACTTATAAATTAATTGCTAACCATGGCTGATTAAGTTAAGTAGTTAGGATAAAGCATTTGACTATCCTAGGTCTAGTTGAGGAAGTGAATGTAAGGGGCAGATTTAGAATCATCATGGTGTGGTCATACTTCTTGAGATGGAAATAAATTATAATTATAAATATGATATTATCACTTGTGCAGTTAACCAAAACTAGTGAATATAGCCTGGGTTTTGAAGCAAATTTTAGACTGCTTCAGATTCGGTATATCAAGAGAAATGATGCTATTATTAAATAATTAGAGAAAAAGATCAATAATTGTGGTATTGGCAGTACTTCCCAGCTTAGCTTGTAAGGGATACTGAAATATGTGTGTCCCAAACATTTTACATTTTTAATATTTTAGTTTTTCAGTTCACAAGTTGTGTAAAGGTGCAACTACTAAACTCAAAACTGAGTTCATTGTAAATTCAAAACCATTTGAGCCTTTTTGTGTGTGTGTGTGTGTGTGTGTGTGTGTGTTTTTCTTATGTAAACAAATTTCCATCTAATCTTTTATATTATGCTGCTTTTCTCCAAGTGCATCATATTTGTGTGTGAAACTTGGATAGCTAGCTGGGTGTGCCATAAACAAATCTTTTAAGCAACTTAATCGCTGCTATATGTAGCATGCAGTGTCCATTGTCAGCCTTGTCTGCCATGAAATGTGGAGGTTCTTTGAAGTAGCAATCATGATGCATTTTGAAACATATACAGGTGTTATTATGGAGTTTCAAATGAAATTGATGAATGTGCATGTCTGAGCACCATTTCACTGGCATTTATAATCTATATCCTTAATCGAAGCTATTTTGTACATGGGTTGTTGTATGGTTTATTCTATTTAAATATAACTTAATATTTATGGTATTTCAAAAGCTAAACTGAATATGGTTATATTTTGCTGTTCGTATCGGCTTGAAACTTGTATAATGTTATTCTTAGAATTATGTGAATATATTTCTTAAAAAAGAAAAAGAAAATAAAAATTCGTTGAATGGTAGCAAAGGTGTTGTGTTCTTTATTCTGTGAATGTAATTCTTATATATATATATAGTTTCTATGAATGGTAGTATTAGCCATGTTTTCATTTTGCAGGTTTCATCCCTCCTGTATGGGTATGACCATTGAGGAAGCAAAGAAGTTGGATCACTTTCTGTGTTCTGATTGTTCATCGGATGATGATGCTAAAAGATCACTAAATGCATTCCCGGTATCACCATCTCTTGAGGCTAAGGTGAGATCTCTTCTTTCTCTCTTGCTTCCTCTGGATGTGTTTGCCTGGTCACTTCTTGTCATCTTGTTAGTTGAGATCATTAATAGCATTATTTCCAAGCTAAAACAAGAAAAGAGAAAATAATGAGATCATAACTCCAGCAGTGGTATTAGTTTATATATGTTGGATGTCTGGGCTGCGGGCTCAGACACTTACTGTATATGAGTTTATTCCATTAGGTTAATCTTTCTTGTTATTTAGAAAACATTTGTAGATTCATTTCAATTTATTGAATCTTCTAATAATAAAATCTCTCATTTTCTCAGAACTGATGAGCGTAAAGAAATATGACATCTCTTTGAAACTAGGTGGGGATTGCTTATCGTTAATGCTTCCTAGGGATGTCGGAAGTGCAGTGCTTCCAAAAGTTCATGTAGTCTTTCTTACATATTACAATGCTAACTCTCATGCCCCTAGAGGTTGCTCTCTTTCTTATTGCATAAGAAGCTTCACTGCAGAAGATCATTCACTTTTTGGGTTATTTGGGCCTAGGGATCTTATTGCTTTTAGAAGCAGCTTTCTCGGAGTCGGACATCCTTGTGGGATTTTTTGAGCCAACCTGTTTGTTACAAGGTCTAGGTATAGGTCTTTGAATGGGAAGTCAAATTTGTTCTTTAATATAACTGTGTAGTACTAATTTACAATTAGAAATTTAGTTCTCTAGATCTTATTGACAACACTATTTCATTGTTTTCCATGAAGCCTTAAACTGGGTGATTGCAACTGTTTCAATTAGATTTTATATGCGCAAAGTAGCAACTGTTCCATTACTTATTTTATTTAAGCTTTGTCTTTCTGGTGTATAATATTTTTGCTGCATCAAATAATGAACATGTCGTGTATGATGTGTAATGAGATACTGAATTTCAAAATTTTTGCCCCAGGTGGAACCTAAGCGTAGGAAGCGATGACCAATTAATCGGCACAGTGACAAGTTACCTCAGCTTCTTGGCATTAGACCCAGTGGTGGTGTTGTGTGTTATGTACAGTGCAGAGAAATACTATGCTTGCACAAACTAAAAGGCTTTTTCTTCTTCCTTTGTCCTTTTTTAAGTTATCATCCTCAGCGTTTGTATGCGTGCTAGCTTAGGACATGACTTTGTGATATGTGTTTCCCTTCAAGTATTGTGCCAACCGCACGATATTCTTGTTCAAGCACAGAACATTTGAGAACAAATCAAACTGAAAAATTTAGGAGGAAACTTGGATTTGATGTGAAGTTCTTATTGCTGGGTCTCTTTTTTATACTGTCTGTCGCCTTATTTCTGCTTGGTAAAATGTAGGAGTTTGTTCATCTGGCAGCTATCCCGAGAGTTGTTTTGAGCATGACGCTTGTTGCTTTGTAATGGGGTTTGGCTTTCTTTGCTGCTTTTTAGTAATTTTCATTTCCATTATTGTGGCAAACACTCTAAACCCGGAGCAAGGCTACCGCTTGAACGGATGGTTGATAATTATGTCATCCTCTGAAAAAAGGATGGCTGAACCATTTGGCCGAAGCTGCATATCGGACTAAACGTAAGTATGCATTTTTGGTTACTTACTGGTAAACCTGGTATTGTTTATTTCCCAGTCTTTCATGAAGCTATTGCCTTTGGACTACATCCATTAAAGACAACCTGCAAAGCCTTTGGGTGATCATGTCGAAATGGTAAATATCACAACATTTTTTTTTTCCTTTGAATTTATCCTTTTTTTACAGCAAAATGACGAGATTTTTGCTTGTCTCGGATTCACAAGGACTATTTTGGTCATTTTATATCCATCTGGCGGAGCCGGAAAAAATATTTCAGTGGGGGCTGAAATTAAAAGTCAATTGATATTAAATAGGTCAACTCGTAAATGTATTGGAATATAATTCAAATTAAAAATAAAAATTGAGTGGGGCATAGTATGTATAAGTTAGTAAAATAAGTTTTTAAAAAATTTTACAAAATGTTCACATGTAATTTTTTTAAGTAAAAAAAAAAAAAGCAGTGGGGTATAGTGGTAAAAATTACTTTAAATGAGGACTAAACTGTGATTTCAGTAAAGTTTACATCAAAATTTCCGAAAAGGATAGCAGTGGGGACCGACAGCAGCCGAGGGTGGGCAGTTGTCCCCGTGAAAAAAAAAATTTAATTTAAATTTATGCATTTTGTACTTTCTGAAAAACAATTCCTAGACGTGCGAGATAAATACTTCCAAAGTTCTATATTGCAGTAGAAATTAAGTGAAGTATTCCGGACACGATTTTTCTTATATGCTCCTTGAGGTTGATTTATGAGTTTGTCCCTGGCAGTAAGGAACGTGCTTCACTTTCGCCACTTTAAAATAGGGGGGCTTTTACAGTAAAATAGGGTAATTTTCGCTCCTTTTTTTTATTATTTTTTATTTGGTCAGTAATTCCGGAGTAATAAATCATTGTTTTAGTTTATATTGTATTTTTAAAAAAACTGTGTTGTATTTTGCATTTTTATTTTATTTGAATTTTATGTTGTATTTTGTTTGTTTTTAATTTTATAATATATTTTTAGTTTTAGTATCACGAAGCTTTTAATGTTAAATTATAATGGTAGTTTTTACAAAAATTTGTATTAATTTTTGTATCATATTAGTAGGGGTGGTGAATTGTATCGTGGGATGGGTCATAGTGAATCTAGTTGGACAATCTTAACTTGACTTGTTTATATTCCGTGTCAAGAAATTTTAACTCTAATCTAACCCGTCATATTCACGTGTTGATCAGACCTAACCCGCATTACTTGTTTGTCGACATGACCAATCTAACATGTTTGATTCATTTGACTTGTTTAACCCGTTCAACCCTTTTGACCCATTTCCCTTTTACATTACGTAAAAGTAAATAAAGTTTAAATAAATACAATTGAATAGTTAAATAGTTTATTATAAAATATCAATACAATAAACAAATTTCTTAATCCTGAACTCAAGTTTTAATCAATTAATTCTTAAGTATGAATAAGTTATGTTATGTCTTTTTTAAGGAATTTTTTTATACTTTAATTTATTTTTTGTGTAAAAATAAATAATATTATTAAATATAAATTAATAATTTTAATTATATACCGTATATAAATAGGTTAATTCTTTATTAGTTTCTTGTCACACGGGTTACTCTAACCCGACCCAAAAAAAATATCGTGTCAAATTGGTTGATCTGAATTTGACCCGCTATCTTAGAACATCAATCATAACCCACTAAATTCATGTTCGAGTCGTATAATTGTGTCATGACCCGAATTGTCACTCCTAAAAATTAGTAATAATAAAATTAAAATAATATGAATAGATAATAAAAAAGAATGCAACAAGAATTTTTATTAAAAAGTATATAATTAAATTAAAAAAAGAATTATAACAACTTTTAAAAATGGGCTGTTTAGTTGGAGATGTGATTACAATGAACTTTTTTACTATTGCGTTGTATTGGAGTTGGCATTAAGGAGAGGACACAACTTAACTCTAAATACATCTACATTTTTTAGCAGCAATATTCATTTGTAAGATCCATGTGGGACTAGCATATCTATTACACAATACTATTCGAGTGCCAAATAGCCAACCAAAACAATCTATATATTGATTTTATAATGTGTGAACCTTTAGGCTAAAAGATCTGTAAAGGTGATCTAAATTTGCGGGCTTCTTCTATAATTAGTCCTTTTAAGTAATGCTCACGTGACTGAAAGGTAACTATTTTTCTGTTTTTTTTTTGGGTAAACGCTCAAAGCTACATTAAAAAAGAAAAAATCAAAGCCAGAAAATTTTCAAACCAAGCAAAGCAAAGCCGGCGAGAAAGTGCACAGGAGAAATGTTTTCTTCCTTCCAGTTTCAGTGCCCTTCAAATGGCAACCACGTGATGTCTTCACGTGTGGAAAAACAAACGACCGATTCTATATGTGAAAGATGCACAGAGACGTTTCAAGTGTCACTATCTTTCTATCAATTTGGTCATTTCATTTTCAAAACCATATATTTTGTCTATTTTAATCGCAAGTTTAAAATTGATTATTATGTTAGTTTGTTGTTAAATATTGATACGTTAGTCTTTTCTTTTTTTTAGTACTATCAACATTTACTGTTGTCAAATCAGTATTTAATTGTCAAAATTGACGATATGATATCTTGTTACCAAAATGACTTAAATGGGATATTTTGAAAAATAAATGACCAAATTGACATAAGTAACACATATAAGTGACCATGGGATAATTTTCTCAAATGCTCAATGAATGATAGTTTAAGGGGTTTACAAAGTGTATAAAGTAAGATAATTTATGGGTTTGGATGGTAATTAGTCTAATTTAAATTGCGGCAGTAATTGAGTGAATAGTATTTGATTTTATTGATACACCGAGTCACAGACAGAGACCTTTTCCGCATTCCCACGTGTGAGGGACTTTTCCTGAGAACATGCACGTGTGCAGCTTTTGTCCTTACTATTTTGGTGAGTGCATGTGACAAAACCCTTTCGATTCTTTGATCTTTAGTACTATGTTGAATTTTCAATATTTTATTTATTTAAGATGAAATTTCATATTTGCCCCGCATAGCATATTTAATTTTATGCCCATTTTTGTGGTCAAATAAAACTTATATAATGTTTTTTTTTTAGAATGGATGGAGAATAGGAAAGATGAATGAATTAAAAATAATGAATAATGTGAACGATGAAAAAGCGAGTAATATTCAAGTTGTTTTGTACAAAAATGAATATGTAGAAGGAGAAAAGAATATAAACTTTAATCCCATTAAACTTTATTAATTAAATAATTTAAGTATTATTATTTTTTGAAATGATATTAATTTACTTAAAATAATAATAATAAAAAACTAAATCTAGTACTCCTTGAAGAAAAAAATTAAGCAAGTAAAGAAAATTATTCTTAGAGATCTTATTCGTCAAATTTTATGTAAAAAAATTGTTCTTCAAATACCCAAAAAAAAAAAAAAAGAAAAAAAAGGATAGTTTCAATATATAATATTAGAATTTTACCAATGAAAAAAATTAACTTTTCTAAAAAGTGAATTTTTTTTTAAAGGTAATATTGACATATTTTAAAACTTAAATGTTAAAATCTTTTATTTTGGTAAGTTTAACTAATAAAGAGATGACAGCCTAATTTATTTTGTATTTAAGAAAGTTTATCTTAATAGTTTTAATTCAAGGGGTGTTAGTATTATTTAATTAAAAATTAAAGAGTGTAAACAATTTTTTCTCTTTTTTTTTTTTAATAGTACCTTTATAACCATAAAAGTATAATTGCATAAATAAATAAAAAAGAGAGCTCTCATTCTTCTATGAATGAAAAGATCCAAAATAGTAAGTTCAAGGAGACTTTCTCTTTCCCTATTTTCATCCAACCAAGTGACTTCATTCCTTCTCCACTCCTTTCCCTCCATTTCTCCCTTATACCAAACATATTGCTAACAAGGCTAACTTGAGAGGTTTTGGTGTCTTAGGTGAAGCCTCCAAAAAAGGTCTTTTTTTCTAAAAAATAATAATAATAATTTACTTGAATACTATGATATTTTATTGGCAATGCAACAAGATTTTAATAAAATTAATATTTACTTTGTCAGTAATTGACATCTCCAACTAAAACATAAATTTAGAAGTAACTAAAACAACTCGTTATATCAAAAAAAAAAACAAAAACAAAAGACAACTATTTTGGGATATTTTTCAGTAAGACACGTGGCTAAAATTCATTGGCTAGATTGAGAATTAGTCCCTTTAGATAAAGCAGCATCGTTTTGCAAAGCCTCGAAACGAGTAAAAGAGGCGTTGAGGATGAGCGAGTAATATGACGCATAATCTAACTTTCGAGGTAGAGTCAGCTAAAAGAGTCAAAAGCATTTGAGGCGGTTCATTATAAGAGCTACGTGTCTTATATCTGCAATTATTTTTCCCGAGAATTTAGGAAAAGTTAGTTATCCCTTGTAAATATAAATAGTTTTAGTTAGAAGATTATTTAATAAAGCATTCATGTATCCTAATTTCTACTATTAGAAGCTCTTGCAATCGATTTGATCCAAACAATAAAGAAATTTCTTGAGGATTTATGTTTGTTGATATCGTTAGCAAACAACCCAGGACGAAAATATCGGTATCGTGAGATATATTGATGTTTGAATTTTACTGAAATTTCGGTAGAGATTTCTAGAAAAAGTTTTAAAAAAAATTAATAGATTTTTTTTTTTTTTTGGAATATATTTTGTGAAACTTTAGATTTAACTTGAATAAGTAATAATACATAAATTAAACACTTTTGACAATAAATTAACTAAATTACTTACTAAATAAAATAAGTGAAGTGCTTAATATATAGCGCAATAAAAATATATATAATATTCAAAATAAATTTTCGATGAAGAAATATCACAATATATTACATAATACAAAGAAAAATAATACAAGAATTCATCACAATAAATTCAATACCAAAACGAATTCTTTGAAAGTTTGAATATATAAAGCATGACCCATCTTGATTGGAGCAATAATTTTGCCAAAATATTGTAGTAGCATAATTCTGAAGGTAGTTATTAATATGCCAAGTGTATGTTGATTAATTTCTTCCTACTGACAATCTATAAATTGAGTAGTTTGGATTAACCCAAGCCGGTTGGTATTGATCATCTCCATACATAGAAATTTCGTATGACATATGGCTAAAGATGGTCAAATATATTGTAGTTATCATAAGAACTTTGATATGGTGTGTTAAAAATAAGGATTTCAATATCGATATTTAGATCGAAACATCAGTAAATTCAAAGTATTGATATCGAAATCAAAAGTATGTTATTTTCATCCAAAATTTTGGTAAAATATCGGGAATCGGTTAATATTAATATTGGTATGGATTTCATTTCTAATAGTGTTAAGTTTCCTTAATTTTTGCATAATATTGGAAAGTTTTAGAAAATATCAGGAAATATCGATATTTCATAATGAATTTCAAAAATATTAAATTTTCTCTATTTTTTTAATTCTTTTCACTTTTTTCCTTCTTATTTACAATCAGAAGCTAAAGAACTTACAATTAAAAGTTAACAAAAATAGAAAAAAAAATATACAATTAGAAGCTAAAGAATGGGAATGAGTCAATTTGATGAGGAATCCCTTACTATGAGTTTTTGATCGATAAGCAAGGATATTGAGTATAGTTCTTACGTTGATTCTCAATCTGAGCCAATTTTTAACATACCATAATCAAGGTTCTTATGACAACTACAAATATATTTGACTAACTTTTGCCACAAATGCCATATGAAATTTCTATGCATGGAAATGAACAACATCCATCGACTTGGGTCAATCTAAACTATCCAATTTATGGATTCTCGGTAGGAAGAAATCAATCAACATATACTTGGCATATTAATAACTATCTTCAGAATTATGCTACTATAATATTTTAACAAAGTTATTGCTTCAATCAAGTTGGGGTATTGCCTTATGTATTCGAACCTCTAAAGAATTCATTTTGGCATTGAATTTATTGTGTTGTGTGCTTGTATTAGTTCTTCTTTGTACCATGTAATATTTATGGGTCAAAATCCACATTAAAACAAAAGCCCAAGTAACTTATTACAAAGTAAAAGGAAATGCCTTTTGGAGAGGGATTGAGGTTCTAACTTAAAACCAATTGGTACTAAGTGGAATAACTCAATCTCTATATAAGGTTATATTGTTTATCATATATTCCCAATTGAGACTATTTCTAATATAACCAAGGCCCCTGGCCCAATCTGAACAACCCACCAAGCCCAAACCCCATTAAATCTATGTGCCTGTTTGGTTGAGCATTTTACAGCATTATAAATAGGATATTGTAAACTATAATTTTGTT
>WUAT03000008.1:4297839-4319416 GCA_010015005.3 Ulmus americana
CAAAAAGAAAGCGAAACATGCAATCTAACATATACTTAAACAAATGCGAATTTCTTTATTTCAATCAATAATGAATGTCTTTACAAATTAGGATAAAATGTAGCTTTACATCGCACTTATCCTAACAATTTGCCACAGTTGAATGGGAAGATGAGCCCATTTTTTATCATGATAGATGACGATGTTGAGTTGTTGCTTGATGCTTGTAATGAGAAGATTTACAAGAACCCTTTAAATGTTACCATTGTTCAAAAAAGAGTAACCATTAATGATGACATTGGGGAAGACAGTGACAATGACAATGATCATGAGGTGGGTAACGGGGGAGATTTTTGTTTGTATGATGGTGGAGGTGAGCTGCATGACACTTTGTTTGTATCGTAATGTGGAACCGGTGGGTGTTGAGACCGCGGGGGAGGGTTTTGCAGGTCAACCGACGAAAGGATCTAGTCAACTACTGGAAGGTGCTAATCAACCGTTCGATGCCTTGTTGTTGTTAACAGTACCTACTAGTGGTAATCCATCAAACAAGATGAGAACTGAGGCATCAGATTCTACATTTGGTGATGGATCATATTTGCATGAAGTCAATTTTTTAGTAGCAAGAAAGAATTGACGAATAAGCTCATTGATGTTTCATTTAAAGGGAATTTTGAGTTCCGAACTCGAAAATCAACTAGGTCATTTTGGCTAATTGAATGTATTGATCCGAACTACAACTGGCATCTTCATGCATCCAACACTGTGCCTGAGTCAAATTGTTTTGTCATCCAAAAGTACATGAGCGTCCATAGTTGCTCATTGTTGAATAGAAATGCCAGTCATCATCAAGCAACCTATGTTGTGGTAGGCGAACAAGTTGCTCCATAAGTTATTGGTGGTCAAAAGGGACCTGCACCCAAAGCCGTCCAAACTTTTGCCCGCACACATCATAAGGCAAAAATCAATTATTATAAAGTTTAAAGGGGGAGAAAACATTCTCAAAGTTTTATCAGAGATTCATCGAAAGAAAGCTACTAGATGCTTCCTTTATATTGTTACATGCTTGATAAGGTAAATCTTGGGACCATAACTCGCATAGAGGTTGATGGGGAGAGTATATTCAAGTATTTATTCTTGGCATTTGGGGCTACAATTAGAGGTTTTCAGTACATGAGAAAAGTAATCAGCATAGATGGAACTTTTTAAAAGGGTCCATACAAGGGTGTTTTGTTAGTTGCCACGACATAAGATGACAACAATAAGCGTTATCGATCGCATGGGGCATTGTTGATTCTAAGAACGAAGATTCTTGGACTTGGTTCTTGGCAAGGGTGAGAGAGGTGATTGGTGATATTTATGAGTTGGTGTTTATATTAGATATATCCCAAAGTATTAAAATATTTGTTTCCATTGTTTACAAGAAGGCACAACACGGTACATATGTGTGGCACGTTGCACAGAATGTGAAGAGTAAGTTCAGGTACAGGGATATCATGGACGCCTTTTGGAAGGCAGTGGATGCGTGTAGGGTTGAAGAGTTCAATGGTTACATGTTGGTAATCTCACTAAGATATCCTAGAGTTGCCAACAACCTTGAGAATCAAGATGGATTCGACAAGTGGTCGTAGTGTCATTTTTCAGGACTCAGGTATAATATTACAACAACTAACATGGTCAAATCACTAGACAGCATATTGATAAATGCAAGAGAGTTCCCTTACATTGCCTTACTTGATGTTATCCAAGAAAAAAAATGTCCAAGTAGTGGAATAAGAGACGTGCCATGGGTGTGAGTCATACTTCTCCGCTTATACCAAAACAGGAAGATGAGCTAAGGCCATGTTTTACAGAGTCGAACGATTTACTGACAAGCCAGCTCAACCCCGTAAAGTTTCATGTCAAAGGAGGTGGACTTGTACATGCCTTGTATTTGATATTGACATGTTACCGTGTATACACGAAATAGCAGATGCGCATCATGCCTGTGTAGGTGTGTATACTCTTGCATCCCGTTATTACACAAAAAAGTACTATATGCTTGCATATGTGGATGCCATATATTTGGTTGGATCGCAATCGCAGTGGGACTTCTCAGACGAAGTTTCCACAAGGTTAGTTTTGCCGCGTGTAGTAAAAGAAAGGAAAAGGGGAAGGCTAAGAATGTCAAGCCATCCTTCCATCGGAGAATCAAGGAAGCGCAAGAATCGATGTATGAAGTACGGTGAGTTAGGCCACTACCAAAACAGTTACTGAAGCCGAACCGGCTCCAACAAAGAGATTCCACCCAATGGGCCCCCAGCTTGAGAATTTTAAACTTTTTTTAAAGTTATTTAATACTTCTACATGTTTGGTTGGTTGTATCGGTCAAATTTTAAGGACTTCAATTTTTTTTGAAAAATACTATAAGAAACCGACTAATATAGTCTACGTTAGACTATTGTAGTCAGTCTTCTGTAATGCTTGACTCGACTCAATAGTTTATTCCCGACTCCATGCAATTAAATAGTCGCTATGTTTAAAGGTGGACTGACTAATGTAGTCGCTATCATGACTATATAGTTGATGATGGCTTCCGTTTTGGTCGCAATTCTAGAAGTTGGCGTGACTTTCAATTGGGAAAACTGACTATGTAGTCGATCTGTTACATTATGGATAGACTAGTCATAGTCAGTCAACCGACTACATAGTCGCTCTTTGAAAAATGGTTTTTATATTCTAATCATTACAATTTTCAATTAATATTGTTTGTTATATAATTTTTTGAGGTCTTTTATTCAATATTATCACCATTAATAGATTTCGTAATATTAGATGCACAACAAGTTTGGATGTTATGGAGGCCTCATTGAATGGAGACTTACACTATACATTTTGGAACTAGTTAAGTTTTAATTATTGATATCACCATTAATTGATTTCTTGAGATTGGATGTACAATAAGGTGTGATGTTATCTAGGCCATATTATATCAAATTTGTTGTGCACAATTCACAATCAATTCAATTAAAATAGATTAGAATGATAATAAGGTTGACAAATTGTGGTCAATGTTGTTAAAAAAATAATTACATTATACAAAAATGTACATGGAGTACTATGGTTCTATAGAAACATTGAAAAGCTCCACGGTGTACCACAACTTATGATACTCTATTTTGTCATCATTCAAACCATCCGTCAAAGAGAGGCCCATCATATGAAACTCAATCGCCTTGAGTATGTACACGCCGTAATCTCCACTGAAAAATAAGAATAAATTTTAAATTATATCAAAACTAGTTTCTTAAATGATTTATACTTCTCCAAATTTAAATTACCATCACTTGGTTTGTGCGCACATATTTCTCGGGCATCTCCAAGTCCATGCACTATTAAGATGTTCCTCGAGATGTTTGAACTTATTTGTCTTGTGAAGTATAACCGGCAACATAGCTCAAAATGGTCTAACATGACTGCCCATATCCTTTTTCGTGGTCGCCACAACATCGGAATCAAGCACAAGGATCTCGCACTTCACGATGTCGATGAACAATACTGCCCAATGACATCTTTTGATATTCAAAGGCATATAAAGTGCCTTACACTTGTTCCATGGTCGGGCTCTTGAAGTTTTTCCCCTTAAAAAACTCAATTAAATCCGCATCAAGCTCAAAATTTACGAGGCCCTCCTTCTTGTATTGGAGAAAATTCCCCATTAACTGTTCGGTAAACAAATCGCTTAATATAGCAACATCTTGCGGAAATATATCTCTATATTTGTTCGATCATTTCCTATAGTGATAGAGAATTTCATATGTATGCTGCACAAAACCCAAAAAAAAAAAAAATTTGGTTAAAACACTGCGACTAAGTAGTCGGCTAACCGACTACAAGAGTCGATCCCTTATAGAATTAATGACTAGTGTAGTCGTCATGGCAAGTAATATATAAGCACGTGACTATGACAATCGCGAGACTGACTATAGCAATCGATGCTACAATCTATATAGGCATACTTACAAATCGAAGCATCGACTAAATAGTTGGGAACATGACTGACCCAGTTGATGCTATGCAAAACAAACCGACTAGAGTAGTCGTTAGATCGACTACCTAGTTGATGCATACTTCCATTTTGACACAAAACTAAAAGCTGGCATCGACTAGGTAGTCGATTTAACAATGAATGCAGTCGCTTTCTACAAAACTATTCAACTAGGTCATCGATTGAGACAATCGTGCTGTTTTAAAAAGAGCAACTAAATTAGTCAACATACCGACTGAACAGTAGCGGCCCAATATAATAGATGTTCAAAATTACACCAAACAAAAAACATAGAAAACAAATCCAAACAAAATTACCTCATTCGTAAGCCATTGCCTGGTTTAAACAAGTTCCCAGAAAAAACCCTGAGACAGGTCGAAAGTGCCCCTCTGATGGTTTTCGGTTCCCCATTACTAGAAATCCACTTCATTAGAATCTTCATTTGCGAAAGATCCATCGGCTGAAGTGGATTGTAACGAACTCATTCTTCCTCTTCTTTGCTCGCTGACTGGAGGTGAACGAGGTTAACAATGTAGGTGCCCATTTCTGGGTCCTCCTTTTCTTCCCGGATATTCGAGAAATGACCTCCACTATTGCATCACCCAAAGCTTTGTTGACAAACACCTCCGAGTGCACCTCCATATTAGGTGTCTCGTAAGTGAGTTTGTCGTTGACAACCTAGACATCCCCAACAGTGAATGTTTCCCCTTCCTCTTCCTCTAAGTGTTCTTGCGCAAGGATGTTCACAACCGAAGCATCTGACCTTTGAAGAGCAATAAGAACTGTATCCATCTTCCGGTTCAAATTGGCCAAGGGCTGCTAGAAATTCCAAATAATCCGTGACTCAACCTCCCGACCCACCTCTTCAATATATCGTCTCAATCTCATATCCATCTATGGTAATCTACCCTCAGGTGATCGTTATGTCTTAGGCACATATTGCTCAGCTGTGGAATCCTCTTGATCCTCTCCTACATCCTCCCTAATAGGGGAGGGTTCTCGACCATGGTCTCCATCTTGTATGGTAGCACCGTTTTCTAGTAAACCCTCTAAAACAGCGATGGTTTCGTCATAAACATCACCTAAATGAAAATTTCCCTACTTGTAGGGCATTGCCAATTCCTCCCTAGAAGGATACAGTATGGAATGAATGACAACCTGTAAAATCGAACAATTCAAGTTAATGTATGTATTATTAACCAATTCAGATGTACCAATTCAAATTCTTAAATATACATAGTCGGTCCTCCAAAGAAGTATGTGTGAGCTTTCTCCAATGTGGGCACATTCTCTCTACAAGACTAGTTTAGGCATTTTGGGAATCTCGTTCCCTCATCCCTACGCGCACAAGTATTACCGAGGAAGGGGATGGCCTCAAACGCTCATATTTGCATTAGTACACATTTCATTCCAATCAATAATCTTCACCAATAAACAGTTATTAATGATAAATAGTTATGAACAATTATTGCTCATCGGAAAAGCAAATGGGAATCCCAAAATTGTGCATGTCTCCTTAATGGAGTGCAACTGCTTCTTGGCGGGCTTCTTTAGCCGCTTCTGGTACTTAGAAAGAAGGTTTTTCAACCAAAAACTATCCAACGTGGTCTCGAATACCTCTAGGCACCACAGATACGAGATGAACATGTCGAGATGATTGACCATGCTCATATAGAAGTCCGAGCAATTCTTCTTTGCATCGGCACTGAGTAGTATACCCTCAAGGTAATAAACAAGCACGAACTTTACCCGACTGTCCCTTTGCCCCTTTTTCGCCGGTGGGTCGCCCTTCTTCTTTTTCCTCATATCCTTCTTTTAGCCCTTTTTGGCCTCCTTCTCACACATCTTCCTGAAACCCTTAGCTAGATCATCTAGCTCTATCTGTGTGTTTTCCCTGAATTGTTCTTCACGAAGACAGTTCTTCCACTTAACCAACTCCTTCGTCGAAATTTCTGGTCTAGAATGGCACCACAACCCACTTACCATAGAAAACTCTAATCGAAAACCTAGTTGGTTTTCTCTCAACTAAGAACCACATTTCTTTCTTCTTCGGGTTTCTCATGCGTCTTAGCATGAGCACGTACTGCCATATGAACGTATTTCACTTCCCTTGTTTACCCTCTTCGGTCTATTCCCTGTCAAGGTCGAGGAAATGCCCAAAGTAGGAGGCCCTAAAAATCTCCAACTCCCAATCTTTGAGATTATCCTTGATCTCACTCAAAATTCCGAGTTGTTGCTTCACAATTATTTTTGCAGCAAGTTTGTCTTTGTTCATGTAGATAGAGTGGTCTACACATGTCCTAATTCCCTGGAGCTAGGACAACTTGCTTGTAATGTATACCTGCAATTGTAACAAAAAAATATAAATAACGCTAAAGAAACAATACATTAAAAATAAAAAAATAAAAAAAGAAAAAAAAAGACAGACCAACTATACAGTCGAAGGATTGACTATGTAGTTAGTTATAAATAATGCAAGTGTGACTGCATAGTTGTTGGATCGACTGAACTGTCGATGCTGTAAAGCCCATATTCTTTTTGGCTTGCATGTTGCATCGACTGCATAGTCAGTCCACCAACTACACTATTGCGCTTTTATAAACCTTTCCCCAATATCAACCAATTGATTAGTTTGCAGCTCGACTACCATTGTACAAAGAGACTCAATGGTAGTCAGGCCACCAACTAATCAGTCGGTCCTCATTTTTTAACACACAACTGCATACAGTCAAGGAGTCATGCTATAGGGTACAGATCGTGACTTAACTCGACTGCTTCTTTTTTAACCTAGACCGACTGTTACAGTCAGTCCACCCAATTCCACCCACAAAACCTTGTCTTCCTCAACAAGCTCCTACCGATCCAGTTTATTTTGGCTGGAATACGCCATTAAAAGAATCCAGAAATCAAATTCAAACCAAACCCATTATTAACTAAACCCCAAATGATATTTCAATCCAAATTTATCCAAAAAACCTTAAAATTTACAAGTTTTAAAGGCAAAAATGCTTACGAGAGGACGAGCTTCTTTGTGTGATTCTTCCTCCTCGCCTTGGCCACCAAATTGTTGCTCATTGATTGCTTGAATGTCATCCATTACTTGCTCCACAATCTGGGTAGGATCAACAACAGTTTTGGGGATGTGCTCTTGGCTGACTGAACTACTTTTTGGGGGGTTTGGGTCGGCAGGTGGGGTGTTTTCCACCTCTTCGAATGAAGACTAGGAATGGGTTGGATTTGGGTTTGGGGTGGGCATGGCTGGTTGGAAATGGGGGAATGAGTAGGTGAGGAAGAAACAGGAATGGTGCTTGGTTAGTTAGGAAAAAAAAGAATGAAGAAGGGGGATTAGTGATCATGAGGAAGAAGATGAAGTGGATATTGAAGAGATTAAAAATCTTATTTATTAATTTTTTTTTTTTTAAAGTGTAAATGAGCTTTCATTGAGAAAGCCTATTAAAATTAAATGAAAAATAATTAGAAGGTCACTTTTGTAATATGGTTATTTTTTTTTTTTTTTTTTTTTTGGAGAAATTAAAACAACAATTTACCTAATTGACTAATAAAATGTATATAAATTGTAATTAAAAAAAATGTTTTGTACATAACTTAGAAAATAATTTGTAATTATAAAAAAATAATATACTTTCTTCAACACTTCAAAATCATTATTGAAATCAAATTAAATAACAATAATGAATTGATAAGTTTTTCTTTTCACAAATTTCACAATTAATTATCGAGTAATGTATTATGATTTTATTATAGTGCAAACTTCATATATAATATTAGTTAATTTTATGGTAATGTAAATTTTGTATCCTAAATTATATGTAAAATACTTAATTTGGATAAATAATATTTTTAATTATTTTTACATTAATCGGATTTAAATTTGAAAACACTTAATTAGATTAAACTTTTTATCTATTATTGGATTGAACCAAATCCAAAAATTAAAACTCCAATTAACATTGAATTGTATCGATTGGATTAGATGAGGCTACACTCGTACACCAAGCGGAGGGCTACAGGGGAATTTGTCCTGACAGTAATTTAAGAATGAAAAATAAAAAATGGCGCAGTTAGTTTTGGTAGTTAACGTGTCCAGTTGTGGTACGCAATTTCTGATAATCTGAAATAACAAGCTTGTCATTGGGAATCGGCAAAGTGCCAATTGAGCCTCGGAAGCTATGGCATTGCTTCAGCTCCCAGCCATTAGTGGGATATCTAAGAACCCAAAACTAATCCCCTTGGCTCATGGAAGAACACACAGAGCTTCCAGAACCCTATGCTTACAAACCCAGGCTGTTCCTTCAAGAACCCAGGTACCCTTTTCTTCATTCTAAAACTCCCAGGTTCTTCTTTCCACATAAATCATATATTATTTATTATGTTGTTAATATTGGAAATTTGAATTGTTGGGCCGGAAAAATTAAGAATTTGGATGGTATTATTTGAATATTCTGTGAAAGAAAACTTAAAGTATAATTCTTTAGAAATTTGTGTTTGTGAGTCAATAACTAAAAATAGTACTATTATTCTTTGGTCAAATGAATTGATGTTTGTATGTATGATATTGTTAGAGGATAATGGAAAGTATTTCAGTTGGTGGGGAAGTTGGAGGGGCTGGTGGAGCTTACTCATATAGTGCCTTAAAGAGGCTGGATCAAATTTGGTCTAGTATATGTTCTGCTCAAAATGGTAGGTTTCATTTCGTTTTCTAATACAGTTTATGACTATTTTCAATTTGAATCGTAGTCAAATATGGGCATTTGATAGTTTTCACTCAAATTTTGTAGTTGTGCAAGAACCCAAGCAAGTGGTTTCTACTGTTCCTGGTTCATTTCGCAATTCTGATGTGGCTGACAAAGCGGTTGACACGTTTGATGTGGTAGTTTGTGGAGGAACTTTGGGCATCTTCATTGCTACTGCCTTGAGTTCCAAAGGTCTGCGGGTGGCCATTGTGGAAAAAAATGTTCTAAAGGGGGTAATGTAGATAAATGTTAAGCTTGTTAATTACGGATATAGTTTATGGTATGAAGAATTATGAGGTAATAGTCAAATGTTCTAAGTGGTGTTTATGATGTTTTGATAATCTATGATCAGAGGGAACAAGAATGGAACATCTCAAGAAAAGAGCTCCTAGAACTTGTAAAAGTTGGAATTCTTGTAGAAGATGACATTGAACAAGTTACTTCCTCGAAATTTAATCCTGTAAGTTCTTGAAACTTCATTTTATCGATAATTGTTTTTGAACATTAAACAAGGTGATCTGTCAAACTATTCAGAAAAATGTCTTTTGACACTGAAGATTTTCATTTTCATGTCTTAGCTTATATTCTGTGTCAAATATTTCTGCTTTCTGGTATAACTTGTTCGGTTGTTTTGGCATTTCATTGGACAGAACAGATGTGGATTTGAAGGGAAGGGTGATATCTGGGTTGAAAATATTCTTAATCTTGGTATCTCGTGAGTTTTCTTCTGTCATTGTTCAATACATTTTATCTTGATCATCGGAGATGACAATCAATCGAAGTATAGGTCATCAGAAACTATATATAGTCCTTCTCCTAGTAATAAAGCAAATTAACAGGGATGTTTATGGCAGAGTGAAGCATTACCCCCACAAGTTCTTCTAATTATTACAGTTCATTTTTTTCTTTGATTAATACAGACCAGCGAAGCTTATAGAGATAGTGAAGAACCGTTTTATTTCCCTTGGGGGAATAGTCTTTGAGGGTAACAGTTTGTCCAGTGTTTGCATTTATGAGGATACAGCGGTGAGTTTCTAACCTTCCTTAGACTTCAGAGGTGCCATCATTTAATTACACCATTGACATATCCTCTTGACATCAAAATTCAAAAATGATTAATCTAGCTAAGCTTTAAAGACATTCTTCTAAAGTTTCATGATACTCAAACGCAACTAGAGTGAACTAGAAATAAAGAAGACAAAGTAAGATAAAAGCTAGATCTAAAGGTTAAGCACTTGCATTGTTGGAATGTGGCATGACATGTCCACGGGCTTATGAGAAAACAAAAATGATCAACAAGAATTGAGGAAGTTTCAGAAACAACAAATTAGAGAAACGGGACATGATTAAACTATGGTTATAAAATGTTTAGTCATGGTGTAAATAGTCTGTTTTTTGTTTTTGTTTGGGAAAATTATTGAACGATGATGCTCAATTTATTTTGTTGAGCATATCATTGTATAAGTAGGAGAACATGCTCTTTGTTTTTTTGTTTTTTGTTTTAGTTTGGATGCTAGCATACACATGAAAAAATTACAAGTTGATGGATATAATTAATGAGCAGTTCTGATATAATTGAATTATTTGAGAAACTTTTGTCAAATTTTCACCCTAGGTTGCGCAACTTGAAGAGAAAATTTTGTCATCTCGCCTCATAATTGATGCAATGGGGAACTTTTCACCAGTGGTAAGACAGGTGAGTCTACTTTCTAATACATAATCCATGATGTGTTCCAGAAACAATATTCAAAGACCATGTCAACAAAATTTACATTCAATTATGTAGACCTATATTTTTACATGATTTCTTTCTTAGAACTAGCAACTAAACCTTAGATTTGGGAGGATGGTGATCCTACTTACAAAATCCTTTGAACTCACTTGGTCCTATTTGTGAATTTGTATGTTAAACTCCGTCTGTTGGAGCGCTTTCAAAATAAGGTAATGATGCATTTCTCTTGCAGATAAGACGCAGAAGTAAGCCAGATGGTTGTTGCCTTGTTGTTGGGTCTTGTGCTCGTGGTTTTAGTAATAATACTACAAGTGACGTCATATACAGCAGTTCATCAGTAAATAAGATTGGAAACTCAGAAGTGCAATGCTTTTGGGAGGTAAATTCGTAGTATATAAGACCAAAAGGAAGCTCCTTTGTTTAAGCATCAAGCACATTCTAAATATTTCACAGGCATTTCCAGCTGGTTCAGGTCCTAGGGATCGTACCACGTATATGTTCACTTACGTTGAACCCCAACCCGGATCACCAAAATTAGAAGAACTGTTAGAAGAATACTGGGAACTGATGCAGGATTATCAGGTTGGTTCTTTTAACAATTTTTCTTCTTTCACATATGATGCTCATGGGAGGGACAAAGCCTTGAATATTCTGCGGTCTGTTACTAATTTGTTTTGATATATTTTCATTCAACAAGCCCACTGCTCTTGCTATTTTCTACTTAAATCTCTCTCTCTCCTTAACTTAAATTCTTTCATTTGGATTTGTTATGCTTGTGTATATCTTCCACTTGGTTAGTTTGGGATCTTGATCGTGCAGATATTCTTGTGTATAGCAAGCTAACATCTTATAATGACTTTAAGCGCATGTTTTCTGCACAGGATGTTCGTGTTGATGATTTGGAGATTCAGAGAGTTATATATGGCATTTTCCCAACATATCGCGACAGGTGCTTGGAATTATTTCATGAACTCCAATAAGGTTTTCCTTTTTTAGAATATGTAAGGGAAGCAGATATAAACTATTATATATAAGCAAATGAATTCAGTGTTCTCAAAATATTTTCAATGTACATATATTGTTAAAATATATATCACATCATCACAAAACTAAGGCCGAGTATGTAACCAAACGTGTTTTTCCTTTCACTGTCTTTGATTTAGTGCAACTGTCATCTTATTTATTAGTGAAACTGCAAAACATTCTATTACATTTCGTGCTTCATATCTAACTCTTTTTAATTCTTAATGGGGATGATCAACTCTGAAGCCCATTGCCAGCAGCTTTCAACCGTGTATTACAGGTAATATACATTATCTACTTCTAAAGCGACCAATATGTTGTGCTCAAAGGAATGCCAGAGTCACACAATGATTCTCTGCAGTTTGGTGATGCTAGTGGCATACAGTCACCTGTTTCATTTGGTGGTTTTGGGAGCTTGACAAGGCACCTGGAAAGACTATCAAATGGTATATACTTCCATCTCATTGGTTTTATATTGATGTGTAATGAATTTTATTTCGTTTTTTAATTATTCCTCCTAGAATCTGAAACATGAATTGGACTATTTGTTTAAGAATTATGGGGATGAAGAACAAAATCGTTCTGTTTCTTTCACGAACTTCACTATTGCTAACTTGTAGAAATGTTATAAAAAGGATGGAAGGTACTAATATCCATTTCGTTTTGCCTAACACAAAGGTATATATGAAGCAATAGACAGCAACCTTCTTGACTCATACAACTTGTCCCTACTGAATCCTTACATGGTTTGTGACTCTGCTACTTTCTGCCCCATATTTAATCGAGTTTGTTTAACATCCAAAATTTTAAATAATTAACATTAATTGCAGCCAAACTTAAGTGCTTCATGGTTGTTTCAAAGAGCAATGTCAGCGAAGCAACAGTCGAATGTTCCACCAGATTTTATCAATGAACTCCTTTATGCTAACTTCCAAAGTATGCAGGTTGTCTTTTTTTTCTTTCTTTTTTCATAAAACAGAGGCAGCATAATTTCATTTTTCTTGGTTTGCTTATGTCTAATTCTCTTATCTCCTGATAATTTACCGTTCTTATCATTCAGAAACTAGGGGAACCAGTGATTAGACCATTCCTTCAGGTTAGTTTCTTCTATGAATCCAATTTTGGTATATCCATACACCCAATTCATTGATTGGTTCAACTATATGCCAGTATTAATGTCAACTGTTTCTTATTTTCGTACTTATGATTATAAATTAAATCTTTTCGGAAAATATGTTTTGTGCCAGGATGTTGTACAGTTTGGCCCACTTGCCAAGACACTAGGCCTAGTCATGTTAACTAGACCTCAGATTCTTCCATCAATATTCAAGCAGGTAACTTACTCTTCAAGTAAGAGTTGTGGGTTACTTCTTCTTGTCTCCCACATCAGACCCTGATAAATGACAAGTTTCCTATTCTAAACATTCAATGCGATGTTCTGCATTTCTACTTGTTTCTGTTACTTGGCAATACTGCAATACGAGATGCAACCAGAATGCCGCTTCTTATTATGGTTTGCAATGGCAAGGAAATATACATAAAAAGTAGATTTTAGAAAGAGTCTGTCGTAGCTGCTGGTCTTTGGCTTTGTTTGGTAGGTGGGGGAGAAAACAGGAATGAGGGGGAAGCTTAATAGCTAGGAGAGGAAAATAGATGGGAAGAAGACTGTTTTCTTTTATGTTTGCTATGCAAGAAATTATCATAATCTCACCAATTTGGTTAGGGACTCAAAATTGAGGTCTATCATGGATTTGAAATCACCTCTACATTTTCCTCTACCTCCTAAAATATCTCTACGAAACAAGAGCACATGCCTAAATCTACCCTCAAATCCCCATACCAAGAGTAAAATTGATATGCAGGCCAAGACCAGTTTCATAGCATGTCATGTAAAAGACTCCTCACCTGAACCTCATAAAGTAGCTAAAACTTAACTGCAACATATAGCAAAGGAAATAAAAATATATTTGTTGTCAGCCATTTTGGTTCTTTATACTAAATCGGATTTTGATCCGAGTAGATTCAGCTTATTAGGCAATACTTCTGTGTTTCAGGTTGGTTTTCCTGTAATAGTTGATTGGTCTGGACATTTTGCCATGCTCGGCTACCATACGTTTCTGTCAACCTTCGCAGAACCTCTAATAAGGTATTAGTTCTTAACTATTTAACATCTAGTAAAGTACCTTACCAAATGATTATTGTAGGCAACTTTTAACCGAACAATCTCTTAAAAGAAAAGGAAAAAGAAAAACGTGTGTTCACATTAATCCTTATATGTGTCTAACTTGTTGCATTCCGTACAAGGCCATTGTTAAGTTCATTTTCTCCGGAAATGAGGTATCAGTGGAAACGACGTCTTGAGGCTTGGAAATATGGAGCTGGTTTAGATTATGAGCCATGAAGTTTGAAGGGAATTTCAAGATGATAGAGCATGAGAAATTGTGTATGACACCTCTCATTTCCCAATAACTTCAATGATATATTTGTTTACTTTGGGACTTCTTGTAAATTATAATTGGAGGAAAGCTCCTCATAAACATTTTATTGATAAATTTCTCAGTCAGACATTCTATTTAAGAAGCATACAAGCGCCAATTGATACTATTTTGTTGTTGATTAACTTCTCCTCTGTTTGTTTGATGGACCAAGATCTAGAAATAACATCTAGTATCGAAACATTAATATGTGACATTGTTGAACCCTCCAAGGAATCACCGAAATTCATATAAGTAGAACAAAGTTTAGAAATATACCAATATTCTACAATTATGGTATTTTACACCTAAGAACACATCTAACAATACTATATTTACAGTTTACATTAACCAAGTAACATGCCCAATAACCACACAAAATCATTGAATTTGATTATAGCTTTTTATTTTTCAGAAATAAAACAGAGAAAGTTATAGCATCTATCCATGATACTAATACATACAATACAATTTTAGTAGGCATCATGCTCTTAAAATTTGGGGGAAAAAAAAAAACCCTGTACAACACCCCAAACAAGCCATATAACCAGAAGAGATAGAAAATAAAGTACATATATGAACATCAATTGTTAGTCTTTGCGCCTAATATTTTTGAAAGTTCCTTTATGAGAGGCTTCTCTTTAATATTCTCTTCCCTTTCCAAACGCCATTTCTTTGACATATTTTCAGCCTGAAATTGGCAGGAGAGGTAAGTGAGAAAATCAGGGTTTATGAGGTAGAAAAGTAACATAAAGCCCATTTAAAACTTTTGATTTAACATACCCAATCTTTTAAAGGGGCTAATTGCGTCCTAACCATCTCCAGTTTTGGCTCAACAAGGTCTCTTCCTTTAACTCGGAGGTCATCACTCTGTTAAGATTACATAATAAGGGTTAAAAGTGCTTCATCAGTAATTCTAAGACAACATAAATAACTAGAAAAACAGAAAATACCATATAAATCCTTTTTAATCCCGAAAGTACAGAAACATGGATCCCTCCAAACATTCCACAAAACAATTACCGTTCGACGAAATCAATTTAAAAGTCATGAACCTAGAACAAATTACTAGTCGGCCAACAGTTTTTTGAGCAAGAGTAATTAAATCACCTTGATAAAAAGATTTCATGCCATAAACCATTCATCAAATTCTCGATTTCATTTCTATTTACTCTTCCATATTTAAATTTATACATTCAAAAACTTTCCACACTCTAAGGCTTCATCATCAAGCTCTTTCTCTAAGCAACTAAGAATTTAATGGATACCAAAACCTTCAATAAATTCAAGAAGATCGAATTCAAAGAGAGTGCTCAAAATATAGACAAAGCTAATAGTTTCATCTTGAACTCATTTCCTGATAAAAGTATGCATGTATATGAGCAGCACAAAGTAGGATTAGCAACCAAATACTTCGATCAGCAAATTATGTTGAAAAATAACCTCAGAGAACAAGAAAGTATAGCATTTGAGATACAAGAAAGAAAGATGTACTTACACTTTGCATCTCTAATTTGGATGCAGCCAGACCAAATAGCAAAGTGGCACCACCAAAAACTAATGCAGTAGCAACGGCAAAGGCCTTCCCAACTTGCAAAAAAAAGAATTCCAGAGATTAGAAAATGATGTCCAATTTCATTATCTAGAGAAAACTCTGAAGGCCTTCATGCTGACACCCCATAATTATGATAACATGATCTCAGAATTGTTTCCCAGGGGACTGAGACACTCAATTTACAACACAAAACCAAAATATTGTTTATCCTAGCACATATTAATATAAGCGGCCTGCACAAATGTCGGTAGAGGGCTATAGCCACATGAAATTTTTAGGCCATTAATTCACACTTTAGTAAGTTAGCATGTTGATCATAAAACAAAATAGAGGCATGATGTTGCCCAAGGAACAATGCAGCAGTGTACATTGAGTTCCTAATCCTAAAATAGATTCTTATCCCATCATTGTACTTACTTTGAGATAACCCTTCAGCTGCAGCCTTCAACTTCTCGGGGTTAACAGGGAGAACCCTGTCTTGACGCAATTCATTAGCCGTTGAGGCCGAAACAGAGTTCTTTGCTTCGGGCAATTGCCACCTGCATTCATAAGCCAGTAGCTCACATAAACGCCACAAATTCACTATAACCAATTCTTATAAATTTGGACCTACAAGTTTGGAGCACCACCATTTTTCATTTCCTCCATATAAAACTCGTATCCAAGGGTTGTATAAAAAAAAATAATACATTTTGATCATCAAACAAAAATAAATCAAAAATTTCCCAATTAGGCTTAATCACAAAATATTAAGGCTAGGTTGAACACATTTTTCTGCAAATTTTCCATTTTCCCCCACCAATTTCCAGGTTCCAATGTAGGAACGCAAGCAAATTCGACAATTTCTCAAAATCTACACTTTCTTAGAATTTCCAACATTTTCTCATCAACTAAATCAACCAATTAAACCAAAATTACATAATAATTGAACAATTCAGAAGAAAAACGAGCAGACCTTTTAGGGCCAAAGGTGACCTGAGGCAGAGAAACGTAAGCCCTGAGGGGATTAAGAGCATCAGCGTTGACAAAACGGCGGCTATTCGGGTCGGACTCAAGAACCCATTTGGATCCCGAGTAGCTCGACGACGACGAATAATTAGAAGCTTCATGGAAGAGCTTGGAGGGAAGAGAGTGTCTCAGAACCTCGGGAAGCACGTCGGCCTGGGATTCTTGCTCGGTAGCCGGAAGAGAAGAAGCTTGAGAAGGCTGCGATGACGGTTTCTTAAGGGCTACGAGTTTTCCCACAGCCTGTTTGGATTCCTGGAAAAAGTAGGCTCCTTCTTTCCCAGCTAATCTTCCCGCGAGAAAACTCATCTCTCTCCTTTTCTTTTTCTAAAATTGGAAATTTCTGATTTGTTAAGGACAATTTCGGGTAGATCAGTGGGTGGTTATATCATTATATGACTACGTCTGTATATTAATTTATATATAGTTTTTGGGTTAAGGGCGCGTTTGGTTGTTTGCCTTGTGCTTCAAGTATAGCAGCCATACATTATAAAAGAGAGAATATGGAGTCAAACCATAGCGACTATTATAGAGTTTAAGATATATTTTTATCTTCATTTTACATTATAGATGATTAGAGCAAACTTTTACTTGTGGATCAAGCTCTCTCTCTCTCGTTATTAAAAAAAATAAAAAATTCTCATCTTACTTGGAGGAAAAAGGATTATTGTTGTTATAAGGAAAGGGATTGTTGTTTTTTCAAAGTTTTCAATTCAAATTTACATTTAAACTTGTTAATGCCAAATTTTGAATTAACTCTTCAAGCACTGGACTACCATGATGATAGCTTGGCAGAGAAGAACACCTGCTACAAAAAAAATTGATTAGAGGCCGGAGGGTTTTTTTTTTTTTTTTTTGACACTTGATGTTTAAGTTAATTTTTGAATTTGTGTAAGTAATTCCGCATAGTAAATTAATAGTTGCATACCTTGATATTTATTGGAGTGTGGTATTTATAGAAGATTAAGACGAACTTGGCGTTTTATTATTATTATTTTTAAAGAATTGCATTTTCTACCTATATGACGAAGATGGTGTTTAAACTACAACTATGTATCTTAGTCACTTAGGCTGCGTTGCGTTTGGTACACATGATAGGACTGAGATTAATACAGATGATTGAATTGAAGTAGATTGGAGTGGATTATAGTGAATACTATGTTGTGTTTGGTGTAATATCGGACTAGATTATGCTGAATACTACCTGAAATACCCTACTCATATTTATAATACCACGTGGCGTTTGGTTCAAGTATTTACAATACTTGATACTCCTATTTCGCACTATTCCAAAAACTCCCTCTTTACTCTCTTTCTCCATTACCTTTATTCACTACTTTTTAATAAAATATTACATCTCTTCACTATTTTTTAATAAAATATTATCTCTTTTCATTACATCTTTAATAAAATATTATCTTTCTCTCTCCATCACCTTTTTAATAAAATATTATTTCGTTCTACTCTATTATTATTAAATTCTGTGAACCCCACCACTTTTTACAAAAACTTTGTTTAGAATACTCTCAACCAAGCAACAATCTTGTTTTAAGTTCTCTGTATAGAATACTTTAAACCAGACAAAACCACTACTTAAAATACCCTGCTTAGAATGCCCTACTTAAAATACTGTAGAATGCTAAACCAAACAATCCCTATGTATCTTAGTCACTTAGGCTGCGTTTGGTACGTGGGATAGGACTGAGATTAACACAGAGGATTGGATTGAAGTGAATTATGTTGAATGCTATGTTGTGTTTGGTGCAATATCAGACTAGATTGTGCTGAATGCTATGCTGTGTTTGGTGCAGTGGGGTTAGCTTTACCTATTTATGCGATACATTTAGTGGCTCTTCTAAAGGCTATTGCACTCGATTGAACTCTAGGATTAGACGACTCTAGTGGGGAACAAAGGATGAGAATTCTAGGCCTCTTTGCTTGCGTGCTTGGGACTCACTATGTATGCCGAAATCATTTGGTGGATTGGAGTTTAGACGAATATTAGATATGAATCAAGCTCTTTTAGCTAAATGGGGTAGGGTTAGAAAACTTTGAGAGAAAAATTGAATTTCTGGAAATACTCTTCTCAATAATGAGACAGAGTTGAGAACTTTTTTATTTATATTCACAAGTACAAAAGCTTTGATAAATAGAGTTTTTTACAAGAGAATTAACGCTAAACCAACTCTCTAACATACTAGAATAACAAATTCCCTAACAAACTTTGCTAAACAACTTCATTAGCTGAGCTGACTTTTATGACTTGGCTTTTGGTTATCTTGTTATGGTTTTCATCCCCTTATAAGTTGAAGGGTCAAGGAACTATGCACAGCCTTGATCAAAGAGTTTCGAACATGGAGCTTGACAAATGTTTGGTAAATAAGTTTACAAGTTGATCTTCACTAGGAACATAGCAGAGCTGCAATTTCTTCTTAAGAACCCAGTCTCTCACAAAATGAATATCAATCTCAATATGTTTAGATTGAGAATGAAAAACAGGATTAGCTGCCATGTAACTAGAACTGATATTGTCAAACCAGAGAATTGGGACTTGATATCGTGGTATGCATAACTCTTGCAAAAGTGAAAGAGTTCAAATAATCTCAGTTACAGCAATGGCTAACCCTCTATATTCTGATTATGCACTACTTCTAGATACTACTTTTTGCTTGGTTACAGACCAAGATACAAGATTGTCTCCAAAAAAGATACAATAACCACTCGAGCTTCTTCTATCATCAGGGGTTGAGGCATAGTCTGCATCAGTGTAAGCTTGTATGTGTAGATCCTGGGAAGGATTTAACTCGAAGCCTTGTTTCGTAGTCCCTCTCAAGTACCTAAGAATTCTCTTCACCAAAAGCCAATGAGCAAGGGTTAGAGAATGCATAAATTGGAAGGCTTTGTTGACAGCAAAAGCTATGTCTAGTCTCGTTAGAGTAACATATTGCAAAGCTCCAACTACACTTATGTACTTTGTCTCATCCTCAAACAGCTCTCCATGATACTTAGATAAGTTCTTACCAAGAGTACCAGGAGTTTTACTGTTTTATAGTCTAACATATGATTTCTTTCAAGTAAATCAGCTATATATTTGGTTTGACACAAATGAAGAGAATTATCATCATAGGTTACCTCAACACCTAGAAAATAAGACAGTTGGCCAAGATCTCTCAAAGCAAAGGTGTAGTTGAGTCTGGCTATGAGAAAATCAACTTGCTTTTGTGAGCTTCCCGTGATTGAAATATCTTCTACATAGACGAGAATTACCATTGTATTTGTTTGGCCAAAATGCAGAAACATAGAGCTATCAGATCTCAAGCATGTGAAACCCCAATTCAAAAGGGCATTGCTTAGTTTAGTAAACCAAGCCCTTGGTGCCTGTTTAATACCATAAAGTGCCTTTTTGAGCCTGCAAACCCAACTTGCTAAATCTGGATTTTGAAATCCTGGAGGTTGAGATATGAACTACTGCTCTTATAATTTACCATTCAGAAAAGCATTCTGAACATCTAACTGTCTTACTTTCCATCCAAAAGAGAGAGCAATGGTGAGAATCCTTATAGTAGCAGGTTTAAATATTGGACTGAATGTGTCAAAATAGTCAAGATCTCAAGTTTGATTGTATCCTTTTGCCAGAATACGTGCCTTGTACCTCTCTATATTGCCATCAGCAATGTATTTGAGTTATAAAAAAAAAAAAAACCCACTTACATCCTATTACATTGGCATCTGCTGGTGGATCAACCAATTCCCAAGTATGGTTCCTTTGAAGTGCCTCAAATTTTGTATTCATAGCTGCTGTCCAATTTGAATTTTTAGAGCTTGTTTCACAATTGCTGGTTCCTGAATCTTCTCAGCTACAAAGAGTTGCTTCTTCTTGAAAATACCAAGCTGAGATTGTGTGACCATTCTCCTCATGTCAGGAACTAATAGAGTAGGGTTACTCTAAGGAACAGATTGAGGTGCTGGAGAAGATTGAGGGTCTAAGATTGTATCAATCTGATGTGGTTCATAAGAGGTAACATCTTTAGGTTGTTGGACAATTGGAATAGTGACTATTGGTGTAGAAGTCTCTGAAGACTATATTGTATTTCTGTCTTTTGGTATGACAATTATGGCTAGAGTTTCTACATTATTCTGAATAGGGCTGTTCAAAATATTCAATCTAATTGAATATCCAACTGATTCAATCCAATTCAATTCAATCGAGATTGGATTGGATTTGAAAAGTTAGATTTCTAACTGGATTGCATTGGACTTGGATTTCACATACCAAAATCCAATCAAATCCAATCCCTATATATTAATTAAAAATAAATAAATTTATATAACATATTTATATTTAATTGACTAGTAAAATGTATCTAATTAGTAATAAAATATATACATTTTGCATACAACATAGAGAGTAATTTGTAATTATAAGAAAAAATATACGTTATTTAATACTTCAAAATCATTATTGAAACCAAAATAAATAAAAAGAATGAATTAAAAAGTTTTTCTTTTCACAAACTTCACAATTAATTGTGAATAATGTATAATAACTTTATTATAGTGTGAAATTTATATCTAAAACATTATTATATGTAGTTTATTTTATGGTAAGGTAAATTTTGTATATCAAATTATGTGTAAAACACTTAGTTTGGATAAATACTTGTATTTTTTTTTTTTTTTTTACGTTATTTGGAGAGGATTTGGTTTTTGAATTCTTTAATTGTTTTGAATTTTCATATTTTGTGTGTCAAATTATGTGTAAAACACTTAGTTTGGATAAATACTTGTTTTTTTTTTTTTTTTTTTTACGTTAATTGGATTGGATTTGGATTTGAAAATATTTAATTGGATTGAATTTTCATCTAATATTGGATTGGATTGGATCCAAAAATTAGAAATCCAATTAACATTAGATTGGATGTTTTAAAAATATGTTCGATCGGATTGGTTTACACCCCTAATTCTGAACAATATCAATAGATTGTGAAACAGCAGAGTCCATTGGAAATGAGTTTTCATCAAATACAA
>WUAT03000008.1:4327708-4338317 GCA_010015005.3 Ulmus americana
TTTTTTATGGTCACTCCAAGAAAACATGTTTTGTTGTCATTTTTAAAGTGTTTTCAAAACCAGGTTTCAAAACTAAATTAGTCCCTTTGTTAAAAATTGAAAGTCTGGTAGTTTTCAAAATCAAAACCAACTCCAGACATATTTTTCCTCAAAACTAATGAACCAAACAACATTTCAAAACGTTGTTTTCATTTTAAAGCTACTTATTTGAAAGCCATCATCTTGAAATCTTTATTTTCAAATTGTAAACCAAATGATAAAAACTCATTGTTGAATGTGGAGTAGTTGACCATGATGTTATAGGATTATGTTTTTCATGATACTTACGTTTTGAGTTGAAGCTTGTTTCTTTTGCTTTGCAGCAGATAATAACATAGTAATATCTGTTTTGCACACTTTCATTAAACATCTAATCATGCAATGCCATTATGCTAAATAGATGGAACCTGTAACTTTTATGCTAAATGGAAAGAACTTGTTTCTTTGAACTGTTTTTGCTTGATTCAATTCCTACTTTCCACCAGCAAATCTGTAATAGGTAAACAAGATAATCAACTGCCGTTTCTTCTACTGAAGTCATTACCCATGTCTTTAAAGACAAGGTTGGCCATAGCTTTATGTTATGTGTGGTGTTAAAGTCCTGTTTCAACACTATATTTTGCCCGCTAAAGCCTTTTAATTGTGCTTTACACTATCTCTATCCTCAGTTATTGACCGTGATTTTCTTTGGTTGGCTAAGGTTGTTGCTGGTGCAGTGTTGGGATGCATTGTAGCGTATTTGATGAAAGAGTCCTAGCAAGATTTTCAGTAGCCTGTACTGATTCTTTGTAATCATCGGTGATGGGCTGCTGAGTCTTGTGATGTACCTTTTGGAAAGGGCAAGTTGGAGCCTAGGAAGTTTGCTAAAATGAGTTCCTTATGTTGTAAGCCTGTTGGATGGAAGTTGGTTTATGGGGAATTTGAACATTTATGTTAAATTTGATTTTCACAAAATAAGGGATCATTGATAGTTATCAGTAAATAGTCATTCTTTGTATTTAACTTTTTTTCTCGTTGCCATTTACAGCCCATTTTGATTATTCATTTATAATGACATTTGATTTTGATTCACTCTTTTTGGCTAACACCCGACCCATCTTTGACCTCATCTCAACCCCTAAAACGTGTTGCAGTATTTTCTTAACAAGCAGTAAAGGGAACTATAAAAGTGTTACTTCATGTAATATATTTATTTTCAGTATGTAATAAGGATGAATGCTGGAAGAATTCCACTCACAAGCTGACAAGTACATATATGATAATTAAACTATATTAATATTATTTTGTTTGTGGCCTTTTGGTTTGTTATTTTAAATAACCATATGGGTATTGTTGGGGGCAAAATTCCCACTAAAGTATTGAGTTTTTTTTGAAAGATGAGGAGATCTATGCGGTCCACTTGAAAGCGACTAAATTCTGCTCGGAATCTAGCCTCGGAATCCAGTTGGCACAAATTACTTGACATTCCGCACGGACTAAAGTCCTATCTCCAACTACAAGTACAAGATAACATATCTTGTTTATCCGCTCAGCTCGGATCTGATAACTTCCTAATCTAAGCGACTTATCAAGGAGCCAACGAGGCTCCTAGATTCTCTCAATCACTTTGACCAAGGCTTCGTATATTTGTTGAAATAGCTAACTCAAAGTATTCGTTTAACCAAGTTACCACAACTTTCGGATTGTTACAAAAATTTACGAGGCACGACTAAGACTTTAATGAGAAATCCCAGAACAACTAGGGTTTGCTAGAGGGCCTAACGTTTATCCGATTATCATACCTTACAATCTTACTCTTTGCTCTTATGCTGCCACTAGTCCATCATATTCTGCTCACACTCTTTTGTTATTCAACTTCAACTCCACTTTATCACCATTATTCCCATTATCCATCGATCTATTCCGAAAGGAATCCTTCTAGTTATCAAAGTGTTTTAGGCTGGAAACTCATTGTTGTGGCTTACTGGTCTAAAGGGCTGCTTGATCAATCGTGTAATAGGTATAATAATGTCGCTGTACTAAATAACCCATACTGTCTGTTCTCTTTCTGCATGGAATAATACCTTTGTGAATGGTTCCTATTATCTTTATTGTGTCTATTTATTGTTCTTTGTTTAGTTATTTCTCCTTTCTCCAATTGCGTACTGACTTGAGCATTAGAGTGACTTTGGCCAGCACGAACTTGGTGTCAAGGTTATCTCGCTCATCCTCTCTTTTTGGTTTTCAAGTTGTTGGTGCCCTAAAATTCTAATTGTAGAAATAAGCCTCTACAAGTATTTAGAATACCCTTCATGTTTGGTTTGACTTTTTGTCAAAAAATGCCACAAAAGCCTTCTTGTAATAGTGCATAAACGTTTAGGTCCCACTCTTTTAATAAATTATGTGTGAACACCACCACATTTTTAATAAGATATTATTTATTTATATTATTTTATTATTAAACTTCGTGAACCCCACCACATTTTTACAAAAACTTTGTTTAAAATACTTAAACCGAACAAAAAATCTTGTGTAGAATATTTTGTTCAAATTAAACAAAAATCTTGTTTAAAATACTATGTTTAGAATGTTGCAGAATCACATACCAAACAACCCCTTGTTTTTTTTTTTTTAATCAAAAAAGTAAAGTTGTCTGTGTCTTGTTCTAGAGGCTTCTATTGTGAGAAAATGATGGTTGATTGAAAAGAAATATACTTAAAAGAGGATTTTTACTTTAAAAAATATGTTTGTTTAAATATTGAAAGGTGGTTTTCTAATTTTCAAAAAATTTGATCATTCATGAGTACTTAGGTGTAATTATTTCAATCCGTAAAGTCTTTTAAATAATTTTTTAAAATATGGGGTACTTTTTGATACGTTTTATAATTATAGGTACCAAAATATAATTTTCTTCCTAAATTCGGTTTACGTTGTCTGAAATTGACCGGTTGATTGACCTAAGCGAACGACGTCGTCAAACCCCGGTGCCCACACAAAATTTCAAATTCATCAAAGTGGAGGGAAATCTCATCATTTGCTTCTTTGGGGAGGTACAACGGCAATTCCCCAAATTCAAATCTTACGAACCCTAATTTCTCCGATCGATTCACAGTCCGATTAACTTCCACCAAATGGCTGAAACCCTAAGTCCAAACCCAACAATGCAGAAGCAGAGGGCTCCCGTAGCCACTCGCCTTCAGTCTCCCACTAGCCCCTTCATCTTGGGCTCCAACGACGACCAGCTTGAGCGTGCCCAGGCCCGAGCTGCTCGCGCCGCTGCGATTCGCCGCAAGGCCATTGCGGCTAATCCGCTGCAACCAAGTAGCGACTCCGATCCTTTACTGGGCAAGCATCAGATCCTCGAGTTGTTCCAAAACTGCATCAAATTGGCTAGCGAAAATGTCCGTATTTTTTCTTCTTTCACTCTCGCTATTTTTGTTTCTCTGTAGTTTCGCTTGATTTTTTTTGGTTCCATTTCGAAAATTAAGGTTGAAAATGATCCAATTTGTGTGTATTATGCTTTGTGTTTATGTTAATTTGTGTTCGCTGTCATATTTATGGATGCAGAAAATTAACCAGAAGAATACTTGGGAGCTAAATTTGATAGATCATTTGACGGAGATTATCAAAGTTGAAAATGACAACGACACTGAGACGAATTTTCAGAAGGTAATCCCATTGACTATTTCATTTATGTAGAAAAGGGCATTATAAAATGTTTATCTTGGTGGAAATTCTGGTGAAAGTAATTTGGCAGCTGATGGGCAAAGCGCGGGTGGATTTGTATTTAGGAAAAAGAAGGACTCTTTTATTATAAATCTGACTCTTTGACTTTGAAATTTGGATTAGCTAGATTGAATATTTCAGCATGATTATATAGATTTTTGTCCTTTCAAAAATTATATAGAATTTTGTGGGTTCAAATAATGCAACTGAGACAAGGCACTAAGACGGGACAGACATGAGTGGAAGAAGTGGCCAACCGTTCTAGTTCCATTAAATGTTGAACAATTTTAGTTTTTTCAATGTTAAATGGATAATTTTTTTTGTTTAGATTGTGGGTGTGTAACATCTTTCGACTTCAGTAAGATGTTGCATGTGCACATACACTTGCATGAACATATATGTCTTATGGCGGAGGATTAGCTACATAGTTTTAAGCACTAAGGTCTTACTTATTGGATGATTTTTATCCATCAGGCATGTAAGTGATGTCTGACACCTTTAGTACATATGTGATGACAGATGTGTATGTAAATGTATATATATTTTTTTGTGTAGGCAAGTTGCACTCTTGAAGCTGGAGTTAAGATTTACTCATTAAGGGTGGATTCTGTGCACTCTGAGGCATACAAGGTCCTTGGTGGGATGAACAGGGCAGGTCATGAAAACGAACAAGGTTAGGTTTCACATCCAAGAACTATACCTTTTGTTTTTCGTTTAATAGCTTTCTTTAGAATAATGATTAACTTGAGATAGTTTCAACTATACTGTTTATCAGTTAATATTTGCAGGGTGAATCACTTCTAAATGATTTCTCATATTCATCTATACTGTTTATAGTTTCAAAGTTCTACCAATACTAAGAGAGGATCCATGTTTTTGAATTTTAATGGTAGAAACAACTCTAATTTGTAGCTTTTCCTCACTTATAAAATGTTTTCTTGATAGCTTGAAAGATTAATCTATTTATGCTGTATCATCTATAATGATAGTCATATCTTTAGTAGCTGATGTGGCTCTATGCTTCAGTCTGCTATGTGCCAGTTTAAGCGTTGTCAGCCTTTCATTCTTCAATTTGATTTTTGAATTTTTGTTAGATGCGACTATGGAGGATGCAAATGCTGACAGTGGACAAGATGGAGGTCAGTCAAAGAAGGAGACAGAGAGAAAGGTTGATCGCCCTCATTTAATTTAGCAGATTGTTTATTGAACATTGATCTATATATGCTAAGCTAGATCAATATGTGCAGATCTCACCTTTGTCAACTCTGGAATCATCTTTTGAGGCTCTTAATGTGAAAAAGTTTGATGGTAACCACACTTCTTGTGCTATGTTATTAATTTGGTTATTTTAATTTTTAATATTAGATCATACATAAGTTAAAACCTTTTTGCCTTTTCAGTTGCATTCGCTGTGGATCCACTTTATCATCAGACATCAGCACAATTTGATGAAGGCGGAGCCAAGGGTCTCTTAATGAATAATCTTGGAGTATATGGTGGATGCAGAGTTCTTTTTGATTCACTGGAGGTACCAGGGAAATGCATATCATGTGATAATCAACATGATAAATCAGATATGATAGATCTTTCTTTCGCAAGAGGTGTGTTTTGGTTAATATATTGTTTTGTAGGAAAATTTTGCTATATATGGTTTTAAAAAAAAAATGTTTTACGTCCAGTAAAAATAAAAAATGGTTTACATAGTCACTTTTTCTTTTCATAGAGTATGCGGAACAGATGGTGCTGAACATGCGGATGAAAGATGAAATTTCACCAACTCTTAGGACTATAGTAAATCGATTTGATGAAGATAACAGAAGGCAGTCAGATTTCCAACAACCGGCAGATTTCCATTCTTTGAGCCAGAATCTCGAAGAAGATGCAATCTATAATCATGAACACGAGTTTGATGGTGATGCAAACGAGAACTGTGCAGCCTGGAGTTATGATCATGATGATGAATCAACTGTGGTGGATGAGGGTCCTGGTTGTGTAGATTCAACTTTTCCAACTTTTCATGAGGTCTTTGCTAATGACCCATATAATTCCATTTTTGTTTATTGTATTGTTCTCTAACTGCTGGAAGAAATACAAGCTGAAGTTGTTTATGTCCCTTTATGTAGGAGAATGAACCATTTTCTTTCCAGGACCATGATACTGATGATAGATTTGAGAAAGTTGATGGTTACTTGTTCTTGAGTCTTGGATTTACTTCAAAACAAAATGCTTGGGCAGGTCCCGAGCATTGGAAGTTTCGAAAAACTAAAGGTAAATTTCATTAGACTGGTGATATGGTTTTCTTTTACTTAGTAGTGGTTGTCATTTTGTAATCATGGCTTGGAATTTGTAATTGTAGGTCCAGAGGTCGATCCTCCTACAAAAAGTGGGTCACCACCAACAACTAGGCAAAAAAGGAACAACAAAAGGGTAGATCTTGAAATTGATTTTACAAAGCCCTTGGTTAAAGAGATTTTAGATATCATAGCTCCTCCTAAAAATCCCAAGTCATTACTGCTGCCTGCAAATAGAGCACCCAGTAATACAAAACTTCCTGAGGATTGTCACTATCATCCAGAGGATCTTGTGAAGTTATTTATGTTGCCTAATGTAAAGGTATACTATATACATGTTACCAATCTACATTGTGATTATTCTTATTTTTTATTCTATTTTTTTCAAATAACATTTGAACCTACACATTTTGGTAAAATGATTTTTTTGTGCTGTAGTGCTTTGAGAGAAGTAGAAGTAAAAAGTTCTTAGGTACATTTCTTCATCTGTACAATCAATGAAAACTTCTAGACATGTCTTCTTGAGATTCTTCAGTTCTTTTCTTTGAAATTTTGTGGGTATGATTTTCATCATTAATAATAAAGTGTGCATGTTATGACGAGAGCACATCGATAAGTTGATTATCAATCTTTATTGCCAGATGACTCTGGGCAACAATTTGATGATAATGGGGAAATGCCATTATGGGATGATGGAAGTGCTCATGGCGATCAATATGATGACGGATTTGTTCACAGTGATGTGGAGGACTCAAGCACTCTTGTTTCTCAGTCTCGTCAGGTTGGTTCCTTGCTTTTCTGCCTAGGCTGTTTATGGTTTTGTGCTTGATTAATGCATGCATCTAGAACATGTAGCTAGGTTTTCTAAAGAAATGGAAGTGTTGAGATGTTGTGATATTTGATCTCAAAATTTAAACTCTTTTAAGCTCAGGGTTTTGTCTGGTATTATAAATTTACAATGCTTATCATTGAGGACACATCACTTACAATTGTTACGAACTATTTTAGAGCACAAGTGTTTAAGCAAAAGAAGCATATATGCAGAGTTAGCTTATGCTTTGCTTCCTCATGTTAACGCCACAGGTGAACAAAATTGAAGTTCAATATGAAAAAACCTCTAAGCAAGTTGATGTCCAGGCTCTTAAAAGAAACTCTTTGGAACCATATACAAGAATCTCATCAGGAGACTATTGAGGTATGCTAATATTTCTAATTTATTGCGGATAGGTTTGGTATCACAGGAACATGCTTGCATAATAATTGATTCGTAACTGAAATACAAATAATTTGGAATTTGAAAAAGTGACAGAAGATCAGTTATTAACCTCTTGTTTGCAACTACTTCTCGGTAGAATTAGCAAAAAAAGTACTTATCGGTAGAAAAAAGATACTTGGTGGTTTCTACTTAACGAGTAATAAATTGTGACACATGAATACAGATATCAATATGCTGTTTGCACTGTTCATTGGTCTCGTTTGTCCATTTCTTTATCCAATAAAGTTTTTGGTAATTATTTATCATTCTACACTGAGAAATTTAGTATCCACTTGTTTCATATAGCTCATGCATCATGCTAGATATTTTATGCTATTTAGGGAATTTTGAAAGATGTCTTGGTGATTAAATGTGAACATTTGAAATCTAGTGGCTTTGTTGATGGACCAGGAAAGAAAAATTGTCTCTTACTTAAAGATTAAGACAATTTCTGTCTCTCTCAACCAGGGAAAGGCAACACAAAAAAGTAAAATGAGAAAAAAGAGGGGGGAAAATAAATTGAGTGAAAGTGATGCAATTGAGTCCCATGTGTTCCCCATTTTGTACAATAATCCAACTGTGATTAATTATGAATGCCATATGTTTTCTGCATCCCTTATTCAATTGCTTTATCTACCACGGTCATCTCATGTCTCTCATTTAGTCTTTTGAAATTGTTCTTGTAAAATTTTGACTTCTGATTGTGATGTTTTTCATGTTTGAAAAGGATCAAGAAGACCCAGTATCTTTCCGGCAAATCTTAGCCAGGTTTCCTGATGACTGCCAAGCTGCGGCAACAATCAACGACATCTCCCCTCACTTGTGCTTTATATGCTTGTTACATTTAGCCAACGAGCATGGCTTGAGCATTCACGGTAACACCAACTTGGACGATCTCACTATACAACTTTCTCATTGACACCTTGTTGCGCCTCTATATGTTTGTGTCTATCTTGCTTTTGTCTATTCTGATATTCTCAAAGTAGTGATGGAAGATTGTATTTTTAATTAACCTGTCCTTATTTGTGTCACGCTGAAACCTGTCAAGTATTTTTTGTATGTCACATATGCCTTACGAGTTCAGATGTACCATTTTAGTAGCTTGCTTCCTTTTTGTTTTTTTCTCGAATAAACATCTTGGTACTATTGTAAATCAATACCATTATTATTGACAGATTTTTTTCTGGAATAAACATCTTGGTGCAATCGTAAATCAATACCATTATTATTGACAGAGAATAATGGTATTGGGAATCCAAAAATAATGCTACTGGTTTTTTTATTATTATTATTATTATTTATTTATTTATTTTTGTAAGAAAACAAAAGAGCTACAAATGAATATAATACAAATAATCGTAATATTAAATTACAGCTACTATAAAAGTTACAATTGGGTATGCTGTAGGAGTTTATAAATGCTACAATATATTTCAAATAATACAACATATAGGCTTTAGTAACCACTAAAAATTGTTACGAATGAGATACTTTAGCAGTTATCAACTGCTACAATACTTCTTTATTGTTGCGGCGATGTAACGATACAAAAATGCTACTATCAAAATATCTATTGTAGCCCTTTTGTAGCAGTTTTAGATAGTTACAGAAAGTCAGGACCTATAGTAACAGGGGCTGTCACGGCGGACCAACATACGCTATAATATCATATCAGTAGCGGTTTGTGGAGGCTACGAAAGGCCCAATCTGTTGTAGTGACTATTTTTTAAATACTTGTCAATCCATAAAACAAGTCCCAAAAATACCAAAGAATTATTTTTTGCTTATTTAAAAACCTAATTTTATTTATCCAAACATTTCATGTTCGAGAAATACTCAAATTTTCATTTTCAAAACTTGTTTTACATAGATTAGCCGAATCTGCCTCCTATGGAGTAGTCCGGCTTCTAACCCATATATTTTAAGCTACACTCAATCATTTATTTCCAAATTCTAGTATGATAAACTAGACATTTTGAACTTTCCAAAAAGCTATCTTAAGCCAAAATTGGAGTTCATTAGGCTGTTCAAATCACTCATGTAAAATCAAATACGAAACTGTATTGAAAATCAAACATGCTCAACAAAAACACAATCTTTTCATGCAAATAGGTTAATTCAATCAGTACATTCATCCAAAAATTTCTACGATATTACTTAGAAATAAATCCACAATTCCTCACCTAAAACTTGTAGGAATCTTATTTGAATTTGCTCCCCAAAGTTGATTTGCTTCTCTAAACTCCTCTCTTGCATGTTCATGATGAAAACTTGTTAGATTTTAATCTAATCTATAGAAACACACAAGGGTTGAGTAGGGAATTCCTTACCTTAATTGAGCTCAAAATTACTAGAGTTTGGGTGCTAAAAAGGAAGAACACAAGTTTGTTCTTTGCTATGTTCTTCTTGGCCAGATGAAGAAAAGAAGATAAGGAGTTGTGTTTTCAGCTTTGTCCCAAAAACTTTAGCTTTTGCTCCACTTCTCCTATAAATAGGCTTATATCCCGTTGACTTTGTTAGTGTTTTTTATTATGTTGTTAAATATGCATCAACTCATAAATCCACAACTAAACGCCTAGCCAAATCCTATTCTCATCACTTGACACTTGTTCATAGCCTTATCCAGCTTTTGACACCTGGCCCTAATCATTAATCTTTCCATTTAATACCTCATCTCTGTTTACTTGTAAGCTTGTCCATCCATGCATGCTCTGGCCAGATGGGTTGAGTGTGGCCGAGAGGAATGGTGTTAGCCGGATGGAAAGACTCCTTGGCTTCCAAGTTGAAATCCTGTTCGGGTGGCTTGTCACAAAGAAATTTTGGCCACTTTTCGCAACTTAACTTCTTGGGTAGTCCTTGGACTATTTGGCCATCACCTGGCCTTTCCGGGTCCGGGGCTATTTGGGTTGGCAGTACCTAGATAGAGTGACTTGGCTGGGTGGAAAGGCTTGTGTGGAGGTGTAGTGTTCAGATAAGAAGGCTCCTAAGCCTAACCAGATGGAAACTTGGTCAGACATGCACACGCCCAAATGGCATGGCCTAATCGGGTGACTTGCCGAGCATATTGGCCGAATGAGAGCCTCGCACTCGAGAAGGTTGAGTGCCTGTGCGTGCAAATCTTGGTCGAGTCGCGTGGGCGGGTGGCTAGGCGTCTGGTGCCCGAACAAGCTAAGCCTACTAGCTCCCTGCCTGTATAGCCTTGACCAAGCGCATGGTGCCTCTTGGCCTAACACCTGGGCACTTCTTGTCCAAATGGCTGGCTAACCGGCCCCTGCGCCCCCCGCTCCCGCCGACTAGTGTCACGCGAGCAGGTTGCGAG
>WUAT03000008.1:4399449-4414776 GCA_010015005.3 Ulmus americana
ACGACTTTGGATTTCTCAGATCGGTCGCACATTGATGATTCTAACATCCTTTCTACCTTAGCAATGGTGATCATCCAACTTGAAGTCTGGTTTCTAATCCCTTGTATAGGTAGCAATTACAATTCTTGGTTTTGAGCTATGACTATGGCTTTAATTGCTAAAAATAAGATGTGTTTTGTTAATGGATCTGTTTCTAGGCCTGAGACGAATGATCCATTGTATAATTTCTGGTCATATTGCAACAATATGGTGATGTCTTGGATTTAGAATGCTGTGTCTAAGGATATAGCATATAGTGCTATATATGTTGATAATGTTGTTGAAATGTGGCTTGATTTACATGAACGTTTTAGTCAAGGCAATGGACCTAGGATCTTTCAATTAAAACATCAAATTCATGCACTTACACAAGAATCACATGATGTGAGCAGTTACTTCACTAAACTTAAGATTCTCTGGGATGAATTAAGAGATTTTAGGCCTACTCGTGTTTGTACTTGTGGAGGAATGAGAGATTTGTTGGACTATCATAATCAGAATTATGTTTTGCAATTTCTCATGGGGTTGAATGAGTCTTTTAGTCAAATTAGAGCTCAAATTCTCATGTCTGATACTTTGACACCTATCAACAAAGTTTTTTCTTTGGTTATACAAGAAGAAAGGCAGCAAAGTGTGGGATATTCTAGTTTAAACATACCTCCTCTATCAGCTACTTCTAGTATTGCTACTAGTAGTTATTGTACTTATATAGGGAAGAAGGATAAGCCTGTTTGTACCTATTGTGGGTTTTATGGCCATATGGTTGAAAAATGTTATAAGAAACATGGTTATCCACCAGGTTTCAAGCCTAAGGGGCATAACTATGGTGAGGGTCATAAGGGACAGTCTAGTACTCAGTCCAATTAGTCTAATTGGAAGCCACGTGCTAACCAGACAAGTTTGGTTTCTGAATCTACTTCAGATACTGCTGCTACCTCTTATTCTTTAGGTAATCTCTTTGCTAGTCAGTGTCAGCATATGATTCATTGCTTAGCACTCAAATGTAGGGCATCCATCTCTCATGAGACTTAAGAGCAACGTCAGTAGCCAATTGTATCAAATTTCACTGGTATTCATTCTTCCATACCAGATCATGCTTGGATACTCGATTCTGGTGCTACTCACCATGTTTTCCATGATTTAAGTTTTTTTGTGTGTGATTCTTTTGATGATAATATGATTGCTACATATGTTGTTTTGCCTATTGGTGATAATGTCACTATTTCTAAGATAGGGACAATTTGTCTAACTTCCTCTCTAGTGCTCACTAGGGTTCTTTATGTTCCTACTTTCAGATATAATTTGATATTTGTTAGTTCTCTTCCTAGCAGTTTTATCTTGTTCTTTAATCTTCTATACTGATCAATGTTTGATTCATGACACTATTCAAGGCCAGAAGATTGGGATGAGTAAGAGATTTGGTAATCTTTTTATCTCAATTTTGAAGGTTTCAAGTCAGATTCCATTCCTTCTTGTAATGTTTCCCTTGTTTTGTCAAATGAGACATTATGGCACCATAGGCTTGGTCACCATTCATGTACTGTTACTCAATGTCCAGATAAACATCCTAGTTTCAATGTTAGGCATGACAAGTTTTTTCATTTTAATATATGTCATTTTGCTAAGCAAAGACAATTACCATTTGTTTCTAATAGATTCTCAGCTTTTCCATTTGATCTCATTCACATAGATATATGGGGTCTTTTTCATACAGTTTATGTTGAAGGATATAAATATTTCTTAACAATTGTTGATGACTGCTCACGATATACTTGGATTTTTCTTCTAAAAACAAAGAGTGATGTGTAGGTTGCTATACCAACTTTTTTTTTGCTATGGTGAAGACTCAGTATAGCTGTACTATTAAGGGTATTCATTCAGATAATGCAAAGGATTTCAATCTTACTCAATTTTATCAAACTAATGGTGTTCTTCACTATCATTCTTGTGTTGAAAGGCTACAACAAAACTCAGTGGTTGAGAGAAAACATCAACACTTGCTTAATGTAGCTTGTGCCCTTCTCTTTCAATCAGGTATTCCTTTAAGCTATTGGAGTGACACTATACTTACTGATGTTAATTTAATTAACAAATTACCTTATCCAGTTTTACACAATAAAACTCCTTTTGAGATGTTGAATTGCAAGTCTCCATCTTATTCACATTTGAGGTCCTTTGGTCGCCTTTTGTTATGCCTCAACCTTGTTGAGTAAAAGGGATAAGTTCTCTCCCAAATCTCGAGCTTGTGTTTTTGTTGGTTATCCTTTTGGCATGAAAACTTATAAGCTTTTGGATTTGGAATCAAATAGAACTTTTTTTCTCTCAAGATGTTACATTTTATGAGACTCTATTTCCCTTATCTGCTAAGACTACTTCTAATAATATTTTATCCTTATTTCCTAATTTAGTCATGCCATAGTCCATTTTTTACTTTTCTTCTGAGTTTACTTCTCTTGCTAAGCATAGCTCATTTGTTCTATTTGATGTTCCATCATCTTTACCTAATTCTTCTCCCACTTCAGAAGCTTTTAATGCTTTTCCAGCTTGGTCTAAGTGAGTCATTAAGAAGCTTGGTTACTTACAAGAATATCATTGTGGTTCAGTTTTGGATGGCTCAACTGTAGGGGTGGCAATTCGTGTCGCAGATCGTGTCTAGTTGGTCAACCCTAACCCGATCCGTTTATATTTCATGTCAAGAAATCTCAACCCTAACCTAACCTATCGTGTTCGCGTGTCGACCCGACCCAACCCGTACTACCTTTGGTCGACATGACCAGTCTCACATATTTGATTTATTTGACATTTTCAACCCGTTTCATCCATTTGACCAATACATTACATAAAAATATATATAAAGTTTCAAATAAACAAAATTAAAGAATTAAATAGTTAATCACAAAATATCAATACAATAAACAAAGTTTTTAATTCTTAACCAAAATTTTAATCAATTAATTATCAAGTGTGAATAAGTTATACCATGTTTTTTTTAGTTTTATCTTTTATGGAAAATAAATGATATTTTTAACTATAAATTAATAATTTTAATTATATACAGTATATAAACGGATCAATTCGTGTTAGTTTTGTGTCATACGGGTTGACCCTAACCTGACCCCAAAAAAATTCGTGTCAAATGGGTTAACTCAAATCTAACCCGCTACCTCAAAACATTAACCCTAACCCTCTAAATTCGTGTCCTGTTCAAGTCGTGTCGTTGTATCATGACCCAAATTGTCACTCCTATATGCACATAACAGGCATGTGGATTCAAACAGACGGAAGTTTTGTTCCATTATCAAATTTGTCAAAATTACCAATTAATAATAATTCAAGGGGTTTAGTTGTGGAAAAACATATTTAGGGATTAATGTGCCAATTCGCTCAAAGTATAGGGGTAATTGTGCTAAAAAGTCTTTAATTTTATGTAAAAACCATAATAAATAAAAATGCATTAATAAAATGTTCCAAATCTAAAAATAATAATAATAATAATAATATATATGTGAGACAACATAATTTTTCTGAAAATATATATATATATATATTCATAAGACATTTGATTGATTATTTCCTTATCAGTACGAAATAAATAATATTTAGTCGATTAAGATACATTCTCTCCCCCTTGATTGTAATTGAGAATACAATAAAAAATAAATAAATAAATAAATAATCTTTTTTTCTCACCAAAAAAATAATAATAATAAGTTGGGAAAAAAGAAAACCCATTGCATATTCAAAGAGTTACAGTTCGCATTGAGTGACTAACAGGTGAAGCTAAGTTGTGGTTCTATTCTAAAAATAACATTAAAAAAATATCTATAAAAAATGAAAAGAAAACGATTGCTCTTTCATAAGTTTATCAGTTTTTTCCAAAAAATAAAAAAAGTTTTTCCGTTTTTATAATGAAAATTAGTTAAGACATATTTGAATTGTATAATTCCAATGTAACGCCCTTTAGGTGGCTGCTCACTGTCGTTTTTGACCTTTTCCACCTATTGCAGGCCAAACAACAAAGTAACATATAATTCTGAAATTATTACTATAATCAAAATCAACAATGACTAATTTTTGCCGTTTCATTTTATTTTGGCCTTTTTGCACTATTGGTCCCTGAACTATACAATAAATGGTAATTTGTTCCTTAAATGAATTATTTGACACAAATATTCATTAAACTATTTTTTTCGGCTCATATTATTATAATTTGAATGTCCTAATATTTATATTTTTTGGTTGAAATATTCATTCATGTTAATGCCGATTTATTTATTATGCGATATGTTACTATGCAATTTATAATTTCCAGATATCAATTGATTAAAAGACTTAAAATCATGCAAATTGAGAACAAATAACTTGCAATCATATGAACTTAGGGACTATTTGAGTCAAAATTTTAATTTAGAAACTAAGATGCTACAAATCAAATAGTTCTCTTGCATCAAAATTTTAGTTCAGGGACTAAATTGCAATTTTCCGTATAGTTGTGAAGAGCCTTTTAATTTTCGTAAAGCCAGAGAAAGAACAAAACAAGAAAAACGTATAAAAACGTTTTAATATTAGTCGTTAGCTCTGTTCTTTCCTTTCAACGTCTTCCAATTCTCACTCTTTTTTCTCTCCGTCGCGCTCTTTGCTGGTCTTCTTCAAGATGAACGACCTTCTCACGGTAACTTTTCCTTTTCAATTCGCTTTGATTTTGAAGTATTTGTGATGGTTTTATACTGATAGAGGAGGAACAGAGCCTAGAAATTTGCAATTTCTGTTTGGTTGGTGGGATTTATTTTTTCTTTTGGTTGATTTTTTGAGTTGGGTTTTCTCTAATGCTCGGTTGAGGAACAGGGTAGGTTCTGTTTTTTGATTTTTTTTACTCAGCTTGTGATGATCACTGAGATTTTCTGGTTATTTTCTTCGTGTTTTTAATGTGAGATTGGGCTTTGTGAAGAGTAATAATTTGGGAATTAAGACTAATTTTCAGTTGAAAGAAATGGGAATGATCAGAATTTTAAAATGGTTTCTGTCGGGGCTTTGTGGGGAAAGTTGTTTGATTTTCTCTGGTCTCATAAATGGAACGGTATTTGATTACAATTCTATATGTTGTAATTTTCTTGCCATCCAAACAGACATGTGGTGATCCTGGTTCGGAAGTTTAATGTTAATTGGTTATTTTTGTTAACTGTTGTAATGCGAGTGAGAATGACTACAAAATACTAATTTAGTGGAAAACTTTTACAAATTGTTCTGGTTTAGTTCAGAAGATGTTTCATTCGTTATTGCTTATGGGTCTCTCACTCTATAATCTCTCAGCATGTTATAAACAGCTTTTGTTTTGTGTATCTTTGCTTTGTTTTAGGATTCATTTGTTAGTGATGCCAGAGGTGGTCAAACTTCCAGACAAAGTGACATCGAAATGGGAAGACCAATTCCACAAGGCAATCCTGACTTGGGAATGGAGGCTTTCAATAAGCAGGTCTCTCCTATTCTTGGAATTGCGATTGGAAATTAATATTTGAATTGGAAAATAATGCCTTCTGTTATATTGGAATGTGGAAATTGTTTTCTTATGACAGTGAAAATTTATGTGGATTGTGAGGAAAGGAGTTGTGGAAGAGATGGAATTTACATTTATAGTGTCTTTTTGCTCATAGTTTCTTATTATTATAGCATATGTTTCTTTTTTTCTTTTCTTTTTTTTTTTTTTTTAGTCAACAGTTTCTTAAGTTTTGTTTTTATGCCTTTTTTTCTTTTTGTTCTAGATACAAGATGTTGAGAAACAGGTGGACAAGCTTGCCGAGCTACTTCAGAAACTTAAGGTTTGTATATTTTCTTATCTAGACTTTGTTGTACTTTCTGCCAGCCAAATTTAGTTTATGGGGGATCTTATTGTACATTTGATTTCATTTTGTGTGTCAAGTTTGTTTCTTAATTTATCTTAAAAATTAATTTAGCAACTTCCTTTGGTTTTGTCTATGATGACTTATTTTGTTTAAAAGGGAAATGCAAAAGCTGAACATTGACCATATAGATTGTTGATACTGTTTATGGTTAGTAAATATTTTAGAAAACAACATACCGATCTAGGAAAAAAGGTTTATTTCTGGTTCAAGTGCCACGTTGTGGTTCAAGATTACTTATTGGTTAATTTTCGACCTAAATTTTATAATAGACTTTGGGGTTCTTATGTATCTGCAGGGGGTTGTGTGAGGATTCATCTAGTTTGCCCCAAGATCGCTTCAGACTTCGATAATGTCAATCTGTTATAATCTAATGTAATAAATTCATAATTAGATCATATTTTTTGTTGCTCAAGAAAACATCAGATTATTGAATGAAACATGCATTCCTGTATGCTTAATTGTGATACACGCTGTCATTCTTGTTCTTATAGTAAACCAAAGGTCTTATTGACTTTCAAATTTTACGAGTTTAAAGGTCGAGTAAAAGTAACTAGAATCAATTGTTTTTGGAAGACTATGAGAAATAACTTGAAACTCTAAATGTGTGAACTTCTCTACAGGATGCTAATGAGGAGACGAAATCTGTGACAAAAGCTTCTGCCATGAAAGGTAATTATAAGTTAAAAGCATGTATCTGATAAAACAACATCAGTCTGTTATTATTATGTTGATGAAGCATGAAGCAACTGCTGAGCATTGACTAAGTTGGATAGGTACATATTACTTGAAATTTAGTCAGCAGTAAATCTTTAAGGGATAGAAGGGAAAAAGGAAAACGGCTGGAAAATCAGTTCTCTGCTCTTTACCTTCTTTTAATTGAATGACATTTGTATCTGATGATAATTCTATGACTACTATTTATCATTTTTCAGCCATCAAGAAGCGTATGGAGAAAGATATTGATGAAGTGGGAAAGATTGCCCGTGGTGTCAAATCTAAGTTAGAAGCGATAAGCAAAGATGTAAGCAGTTTTGCCTTTGTTTTGCAAGATTAATATTATCCTATTTTCTTGGTTATGTGCTAATTGTTTTATTACTCCAGAACTTAGCCAACCGACAGAAGCCTGGATGTGAGAAAGGAAGTGCTATTGACAGAGCAAGGGTGAACATGACAAAGTACTTAAACACAACAAACTTTTAAATTTCTGAGGAACATTTTAACTCTTTTCTTAGACTAGTTATAAACTAATCTCTAACTCTTGAATCGCAGTGCCCTGACAAAAAAGTTTAGGGATATAATGATTGAGTTTCAGGTATATTTATACATATTTTTTGGTATTGCTAGATTTGGTTTCCACTTTGTTCTCATCAATAAACTATTTTTCAGACTCTGAGGCAAAGAATCCAAGATGAATATCGTGAAGTTGTGGAGAGACGGGTCATCACAGGTTTCAATGCTTCAATCTATACATTTTCAAAGTTGTTCTATAATATTATTGCTGTTTGCAATGGATGATCATATTTTGATTCGTTTAATTTTGTGTCTATTTAACTACATTGATCAGTTACCGGTAGCAGACCAGATGAAGAGGTGAGTCTGAACACTGAATTGAGAAATTTACTCCATTTATAGCACTAGATGTTATCATAACCATACAATTTTTAACGACTTTGTTAGACAATTGACAACCTCATAGAAACTGGAAACAGCGAGCAAATATTTCAAAAGGCAATACAAGAATCAGGACGAGGACAGGTTTTTCCCTTTTGTTTACTTATTGATAGTTTTTGAAACTATGGAGCTTCTTCTAATTTAGTTTTTGAAACTACGGAGCTTCTTCTAATTTGTGATGCGATCCCAGGTGCTGAACACTTTGGAAGAAATTCAGGAGAGACATGATGCTGTGAAAGAGATAGAGAAAAAGCTTCTGGACTTGCACCAGGTAACATTGTTCACAATCGGATAATGGGCTAAGGTTTGAACTCACGAAAAAGAAACCTCTCCAACATTATTTCTCTTCATCTTCCAGATCTACCTTGACATGGCAGTATTAGTCAAAGCTCAGGGGGAGATCATTGATAACATTGAAAGTCAGGTTAGTTATATCCATTTGCATACTCCGTGGATCGTCTGTTTAGGTGTGTATGTATGTATGTATCTGTGTGTTGAATGAATGTGCTGTGCTTGGTGTTGGGGGTTAATGGGAATGCTGTTCAGGTTACAAGTGCAGCCAGTCATGTCCAAAGTGGGAACACCGCTCTCCAAAATGCAAAGAAACTTCAGAAGAATTCTCGTAAATGGATGTGCATTGCCATTATTATTCTTTTACTAATCATAGCTGTTGTAGTTGTAGGAGTCCTTAAACCATGGAAGAGTGGCTAGGGTGCTTGGGTTGCCCCTTTGCCCTTTTCCATGTAAATAGCAATACATGACTTGGTTAGAAAATTGTGTGTTTTTTTTGTGTGCCTTGCTTATTTGGTTTGATTGCTTGTTTTTTCTTTCTTTTTTACCTGAAATATAGCTCTTCTATTGTGAAGTTTGGTTGACTGGTGGTGGTGCTGTGTACATGTAATAGTGGATGGATTATAGAGTTGGGTCAGGTGTTGTAATTTCTTTAGACATCAACTGTATGATATCTTTGTTGTTTGTTATTTGCTTCACCTATTTTTTTTTTCTTTTCTTTTTTTAATAATATTTGTTTTCCTCCTTAATCCCAATTAAATAAAAGGTCAGACAACCTTTGTGAAAAACTCTCTTTAAAATTCAGGAATCTTGACTTTTTGGGCCAATTAGTAAACTTGTCGTTTGACTTCATCTAGATACATTGTTTTGCATTTATCTGTTTTTTTTTCTTTCTTTATTATTATTATTTTTTATTATTCATTAAAACAAAGAGATAAGCTACCAAATGTCTTTTTATTCAAGTATGGATTTAAATTAAAATTAAAAATAAAAAGGTTAGACAATTTTTATTAAAATGTACCCCAAGAATTTTCTGAATATAGTTCTGGCACAAAGAATTACATGGCCCAATCCAATGGCCATATTTGATTTTGGGCCGGCCTTTATTTTGAAATGAATTTGGATAGCAAATAGGTATTTATTTATTTTTAAGTATTTGTGTTAATTAAATTTGAATTTATGTCACAGAAAATAATATATATATATAATAGTATTTGAATTTAAAAACAATTACACATTCTCTAATCAAAACATAAATTTTTTATTAGATAACTTTATGCTTGAAGATTATAATTGGAGAATTCCATCTTGTTATTCATCATTACTTTAAGCCATTACATTCTTTATGTGTCAGCATATTAACATTAACATGTCGATATGATCACACTAGTCACCAAAAAAATATCAATATTATCACACTAATTTTACACTGTCAATATTATCATAGAAATTATTTTATGTGATCCACAAGCCATAACAGATAGCATTTGACTTTGTAGAGGGATATGCATTGCCAATATTTGGGAATGTGATTTGAATTATTATTATTTTGGGTAATAGGAGTAGGATTTGATCATTGCCAGGTAGATTCCATGTTTTCAATGTTCCATAAATTCAAATATGGGCTAAGTTTGGTTGGTCCAATTATTCTTTTCCCTAAGGGCACCTTTTTTTTGGGTTGAGGACGTAAATAGCCCACTTAATTTGTATTGGTTCAGATTCAGGAAGGAAACCAAGTCCAGTGGCACTTCTGAGGGTGATCACAGTGTTTTAGCACCAAATCCACTAGTCATTCAATTTTAGCACTTTATATTATTATAAATTATAAATGTATCTCCCAAAATCATTTGATTGAGTTTACAGTAGTTATATTCTAACATTAGTCGAGTTTTAATAGTGAGTTTTAATTTATAGTCGTTTAGTTTTAACATATGGTAGTTAGATTTTATGGAAACTTTTATTTTGTTGCCACTGGATAGTAATTGACCACTCACAGTTAGTAACATCGTGTTTATTTTAGCCTTTAAATGCTGATGGTCATATGAACAAATAGTAAGGGATAACGGCCAAAACGTAACGCTGTGAGTGATCAAATTAATAGTTTAGCTCATTTTCAATGACCCTCAAAGTAATTTTCTCTAAATTTTATTGAATTGTGGTTGAATTTTTGTTAGACCTCAAAATTCATGTGATGAATAGAATTTGATTTTGGAGTTTGGATAACGATGCAGGTTACAAATGCAGTGGACCACGTGAGATCAGGTACAGATGCTCTACAAACGGCAAAGAGCCTGCAAAAGAGGTCAAGAAAATGCATGCTCATCTCCATGATATTGCTTCTCGTTATTGCGTTAATCATCGTCCTCTCTATTCTCAAACCATGGAAGAAGTAACTTCATCATCCTTTTCTTACTTAAAAACACAAACTCCTTTTTTCTTTCATTCAAATTTTAGTTTTGGAATTGGTTTTTTTGTATTCTGTTTTTGACATGGAGAATCAATAATGATGATTAATTATAATAGGATAAGATGGTTGGAAGAAAGAAAAAGACAACTCTTTCTATTAGAAATTTATTCTGCTTGGTAATTGACAGACATGACTTGAAACAAGGCGTGTGGAAATAATGATATTGACATGTAACACCAACAAGAAAAGTAGTGCTTTATGGCCATAAATAAATGGTGGATGAAGATAAATACTTGTCAACCTCCAGCCACTAAGAAACTCTATTTTCTTTTCTTTTCTATAAATGGAACATCAAATTCTGGTGCGTCAAAAATGACTCACCACTTCTTGATTTGCTTATATTTTCAGAAAATTTCCCCCCATGTCTATGTTCTTTAAAAATGCTACAAACACTAGACACTTCTTACCACCTTCATTTCCTCTTCCTTCAAAAATAGTTTCTACACAACAGGAGCACATACCGGAATCCCATCACTAGTTCCCTTACCTCCTCACGTTCCACTTCTCCCTCCTACCAAACAAGTGGTTATTATTGAAAGCAAAAGAAAATGTAGAGAGTTCTGTCACTTGAGAAATAATGTATTGGAAAGCTCACACATTAGTTCCAAAGCCATTCATTCCCTGATTCTACAATTCCTATTTCACTAATTCTAATTCTTCATCCACCAAGACTAAAAAGGACAGGTAAACACACACCATCATTATTATGTTAGATGACTGGAAAAGGTAACCTAACATACAGGACTGTAGCAAAAAATTGTCGGGATTTCTGATCGTAGGAGGAGTCTTCGTATACGTGGAGATTGCATTAGAATTTACAGAATCCTGGTCATAGTTATCTTAAGAAACTAGGAAGGCTTCCATAACCATGCTAAACACTTTCAATTATGCAGTACTTATGTAATTGAAGAGGCCAAAATTATGACAAATGAAATTCCAACCCTAACCAGAAATCTATCTTCTCTTTTGTTAATTACAGAAGAAACTTGATAATCAAACCTAAAAACCCCCAGAAGAAAAAAAAAACCAAAATAACTCCTAGAAGAACCATGTATGACAGTTGAAATGGCCTAGGTCTAGCAGCCAACGCCCAGTCCAGAAGTTGAGCACAATAGATGAAGCCCATACAGGGACCAAACCAAAGTGGCAGAAAGCTAGAAACAGTTGACTAGAGTACAAGAATGCTTCAACAAGACAAACTTTCTCCAAACATGTAAGATGAACCCACATAATCATGTGAAACATACATAATCAATAACCTAAAAAGGCCAATATTTCATCAGACCTATACATCACAGAGCATGCATTTTGATGGCACAAAGAAAGAGCCAACTAAGACCTTTTTTCTTCCTTATTATTCATCAAGTACGAAACAGCACTATAACACACATTTGAATTTGAACCTGCATCGAATTCAAACCAGATCATAAACGCGCGTGCATAGACATGTATAATGTATCTATATCAAGTTGCTAAAATATCTTCCAAGAAAAAATAGTTGCTAAAAATCTAAAGATCAAACAATTACCCCTCTGCAAGACTGCAACAGGACTCGGATTTCAGAATCTTTAAGCATTGGAACAGCAAGACAGAAACAATGAAGAAAGGAGCTGTTTGCCTTCTTTTGAGCATCGCAATATGGTATAACAAATCATAAATGGCATCAACTCAAGCAAAACATGAAATAAAATAAAAATAATGAAAGACATCAAAGTTTCAGATTGCACCAATTAAAAAAATTGAAACATGCTCAAAACACCCTAAGACCTTCCATACATACACCAGCACTCCATTCTAACCTTTATTTCAGATTGAAGAAGAGATAGATCGACCTAACTCACTCTAACTTCAGTTAAAACAGAGTCACACGGATCAAGAATGTATGGGATAATCTATTCAAAATGTAATTTCACAAGGGGCGTGAAAGGTTCTACCACGGCAAATAGCTTCCAGGTTTTCTCCTGCGTATGAACAAAGCGGTGATACCTCCACACCAGTTGCATATAATGGCACGGAATGCGTCAAGAATCCACCAGCAGCAACCACCCAACGAGTGTGAAGTCGAAGAACAAGAAGCCTAGCACTGTCCGGAGTGTCAAAATTCGATCCATTAGCATTTTTCACAGGCGCAAACTCTTCTTCACGCAAAACCTCGAAGAGGGCAGTAGAAGGCGCATATGGAAATGCATCAAATATGAACTGCTCCAGTTTGAATCCAACCGTATGTCCATGGATTGAGGGAATCTTCTTCTCAGCAAGATGGTAAACGCTGTCTTTCTCAAGGCCATTGGCCACTTGGTTTAGGAAATCAACAGTAAACATATGCAAGCAGACATTACTCCAACAATAACGAAGGCGTCCAGTTGTTTGATTGATTGCAGAAGCAAGAGATTGATCCAACTCACTGTACTCAACCACAGTTAGAGGTCCACCCTTCCCTCGACGCACAAAAACACCAACCTTTTCTTGAGGGTATGCCTTTCTTACAACTTTCGCAGCAGAAGCTACACCTTTATCAATGAAATAGCCCAAGAAAGTCGGATCAGCTACGCGAACAAGCGCATTGTCTACTCCATAGCAATCTACATACTTAATTCCTCTTGCAGACATATCTTCCAACAATCTAGACGATTTCAGAGCTGAATATACTCCACCATTCCCATCTGGAGCCTTAGCTACTCCATAAGGACTTTCCATGATAAATCTACCATCTTTCGAAACACAAGGAATGGTACCTTGCTGAAAGAAGGTGACTTGCTCAGCTTCAAGGCCAAAATACTTGTGGCATTCGAAAAATTTGCGAGTGGCCTCATCAGTGAATGGACTGGTCATGATATACCAATGTATTTGAACCGACCCAGAAGAGCTACCATTGATAGCATCAGCAGCCAATCTCTGAACACACAAAATCCTCTCAGCTTGAAGCTGAAACAGAGATTTCCCGGATGGAAGCCCAATTTTGAAGCAACCCTTTGGATCTGAGCTCCCAAGACGAGTTCCTTGCCCACCAGACAAAAGCAAAACAGCTAACTTCCCATCTGAGATTGCTTTCAAACCCATCTTCCACCATTTCTCTCTATCCTCAAGACTCCTCTCCTCCACAGTCGACACACTACTCTCCGGTACCGGCTCAATTGCCGCGGCCGGGAGACCATGAGATCGAAGAGAACAACGAATGATCCGATCTATCCGCGAAAGATCCAAACTTTCTATGTCACTCACAAGATGGAGGCGTTCTTCAGGGGAAAGCTCATCCCAAAGGGCAAATGCATCTTCTTGGCCATAGTCCTTCAGCCTCTCCAACAAAGCTTGTGGTGGTGCTTCAGCCATTGATGAAATGTTCGAGGTTACTGGTTCTTTCATCTTCTTCTTCGTCTTCTTCAAAATTCAAACTTTTTCTCTCTAGAGAAGCTCCCAAACAGTACAAGTGCCGACGAAAACAAAGCTAACTGGCATGAATCAACTTCGATAACTGCCTGCCTCAACTGAACTGACACAAATACCCTTCCTGCAACTAAGAATTTACAATTTTTGAGCAAAATAATAATATAAAAATCAATAATAATTTTTTTTGTTCTTTTTTATGTTATGATGATGGCATGCAAATATGTAAATTATTTTTAGATCTAATAATTTTCTTATAATTTGTGTCTTTTTGATCTTGATTAAGGTATCATTGACGACAATTGAGATATAAAACTTTTCAGGAAAAAAAAACTCAAAAAGGAAGAAAAATAATAGTCAAGTTCATTTTTTTGGAAAAATTAAATTAAATTAAAAGGAAAAGTTAACATCCCAGTTCAGATTATGCTTACAGATCTAGCGACAAAGCAAAATCCTCACCTTTAGCGTTTGAATTCTGCGAAATCCAATTCGATTATTCGGTTGGAAGGAAGCAACAAACAATTTTCTGTCATGGAAATTGGAAAGATGATCGAATTGCGAGAAGATTATTTCGGAGTCGTGAAATTGACTTGTGGTCTGACGCTATAGTGAAGCAAGGAAGCTGTACAGAGCAAGAATCAAGATTCGATTTTTGTCAGAGACTTGAAAGATAACGCAAAGAGATGATGCTGTGCGTAAAAGACAAGGTTGGAATTTGAAGCGGAAGCCCTTTTTTTTTTTTCCAGTAGTGGAGGTGCCCACCAAGTGTTCGATGAAATGTCCGAATGAGAAATCCGAAAAATTAGAATTGGGTGTGGTTGTGGGTGTGCGTGTGCGTGTGCGTGTGAGAGTGACAGTGATAGTTGGTTTGATGGTGGACAGGTGGTGCACCTTTCCAGGACCCTAGCTGAACGTCGACAATTGAGATGTCTTTTTTTTTTCTTGGTAAAATCCAAAATGTGAAGGTGAATGCCAACTGGGTTCCCCTCCTTTGAAGTTACGACCAAACTCACCTTGAACTCGAAGAAGGTTGCTGGTGTTTTCAAAAAGAAAGTTCTAGTCACTCCAGCCTAATTATTAGTGGGCTAATTTCTTGGTTTGTGGCCCAAATAGGTTTTTTTTATTGGGTTTGTTTAACGTATAGTATAGATGAGATAAACACGAGAGGTTTTTAAAAAAATGGTTGAGTACTTATTAAGTTATTAGGTTGTAGTGGGCAATGATTTTATACTCTGTTTTGAATAATTGTCAAATATCTAGGAAGATATCTAACATGAGTACTTAATCAGAAACTTAATATATTATTAATTTATTGTATTTTGACTAATTGGAAAGTGCAATTGTAGGAGTTTTAACCTAATGAGTTCGCCTGATACACGATTTAAATAAAATTTTAGTGATTATAAAAATGATAATTTTTGAAGATAGGATTTTTAAATTTTTAGAAAAAGGAGGTAGAGTTTACAAGATTAAAAAATAATTTTATGTAAAAAGTGATGAAGTCTATCAAATTTAATAATAAAATAATATTTTATATAAAAGATAATAAAAATATTTATAATTTAATATAAAAGA
>WUAT03000008.1:4419872-4431036 GCA_010015005.3 Ulmus americana
TGCTTGAGGTCGAATGACCGAAGATGGAAGGACAAGTTCTTTTTTGTGAAGGGAGGGCTCGTATAAGGGCCGCGTAGGCCTGGTGACACTGTGCCCTACTAGAAGGCAACAAGTGAGTGCTTATTTGCTTAAGTTTTTTATTGCAAACTGACACTAACTTGTTTGTCGTGTGTAGATATGGATTTAAATCAGGCCACACCGAGTGGGCTGCTTGCTGAGGTTTGTAACTAGAAGCTATTGGAAATCCCTGTTGAAGAGCGGGACTATCGAGTGGTGCTATCGGAGGCGAGGATCAAGTTGAGCCATCTATGGAATTTTTTTGAAGAGGTGCAGCAAGGCACACCCATTCCTCCTTTTCATTTGATTTTGTCCATCCTTCGTCTATAGCACACCATCCATGTCGTGTATGAAGGATGTGACCTGCAACCAGTAACAGATGAAAAACTGTCACTTGTAAGAGGAATCATAAGTGGCAAGTTCACCTTCCCCTTTGCTAAGGAGACCTTGAAGCAGAGGAAGAGTGAAGGAGATAAAAGAGGAAACGAGTGCTAACCAATACCTCTGTTGTAGACAATCATGTAACAGCGAAGTTGTGTGTGCTGGCCTTGTTGTTTGAGCTTTCTCCTGCTAAGTCCTCGAAGAGGACTCAGTCGAGTGAGGTATAAGATTTTGTTACTGTAAACAACCTTCCGTTGGATGCGTCTGCTTACTCTGACCCCTCCTTCCTGAAGGGCACTGTCGAATCCCTTCTCCTACCCACCGATCGCAAGAGATTGGCCGATATTTTCCCCGTTCAGAATGGAGCATGGCTCATATCTATCAGGTCCGATTTGAATGTAGTGTTTGTATTAAATTCGGATAAGTGTTGGAACCGAACATGTTGTGGTATTGCGCAAGGTCTAACGGGTGTCTTCAACTTGAGGAAGAAAGTCGCCTCCCAAGAAAGGAGGAATGTCTAGCTCGCCACTGCCAATACTACTCTGAGGAAGCAAGTGGTTGAACTGCAAGCTTTGGAGGGCGCACAAAAAAGATGAATGAGGCTCTTGATGAAGAGCTAACATCTAAGCGCGTATTGTGTGTGGCTACCCAAGTCAAGGTGGAGGCACTGCTGAAGCAGATGAAGAATGTCGTGGTGGACGCGATATTGCATGCTCGGGCCGAGTTTATGGAGGAATATAAGGTCAGCAAGCAGGCTGAGTGGGTCCCGGATTATGAGATCAGGGTCTAGAAGGAGAAGGAAGCAAAACTCACTGCTTGGTCGAGTGCCAAAGAGAAGGCAGAGGAAGCCACTCCTCTGAGGAGTGAGGGGCTGGCACAGACTGCGATGGAAGAGGAAACTCAAGCGACTGATGAGTCACATAAGAATGAGCTGACTGTGGAGAAATATGGGGAGCCAACAGAGGATTCAATACCCTTCAAATCTCAATGCCACATCATTCGTCGAAATTCTCCCATCCAATTTTACTCCAAAAAAAAGGTACAGATGTAATAATTTTTAAAAGGGTGTGCAAATGTAATGGGTTAGAGAAAAGGGGTATAGGGTGTAATTTCCTCAATAATTTGGGCTTTGTTTTGATGGTTTGAGTCATTTTCAACATGAATCAGTGTTTGGTGGCCCAAAAATGGGGAACTACATGAATGCCCCTAAAAGGAGGCATTAAAACATTTATACCCCTATTTTAAACCCATTACAATTGTACAATTTTTTTTAAATCTATTTTACCCCTCCATAAAATAAAAATTTACAAAGAAACTAATATCGATGATTTGAATATAGAAGGGTAAAAAATATTTTACACAAAAAAGAGTACAAATGAAATGATTTTAAAATGGATGTGCAAATGTAATGGGTTAGGAAAAAGGGGATATAGGATTTAATTTCCAACCCAGGAAACTCAAACTTCAGCCATGAAACTTGAATTATTTTTAACTCAAATCACCCAAAATTTGTGTTTTGATTTTATGAGAATTTTAGGTCTAACTCTAGCTCAAACAGAACACACATTTAATTTTTTTTTTAATTTTAATTTTAATTTTGAATACGTTTCTAAACATAAATTCAAATTTTAATAAAATTCTCATTGACTTAAATTTCATAATTTAAATCTTTAGAATTTGAATCGTTGAACGAAACTGACTGTTCTATATTATTTAATTTCTTAATATGAACAAACGAAAATAAAAAAGAAAAGAAAATTGTAAAAAATAAAAAAGAAAAGAAAATTGTAAAACGTTTTTGGTTTTTTGCGAGAAAACAGCATGCCTAAAAAGGACACGTAGTATGTATAGATAATAAAAACGAAAATCACACAACTTTTTTTATTTTTTGGGACTCTACGCATCAAGTCAGCTGTCTTCATTTTCAATTCACAACTAAAACAAAATATTTTCTTTTTCAGTATCTATTTCTTTACGATTTACATATGAAATTGAAAGAAAATTAAATAGAAGAAGAGTTTTATGCTTTGTTTGGTTGGAAAGATGAAAAATAGGTAGGAGGGAGAGACTGAATGCTAAGGTGGGAAAAATAAAAAGGATAGACTGAATGCTAAGGTGGGAAAAATAAAAAGGATAGAGAATAGTTTGCTCCTATAATATTTAGTATTACTAGAAGAATAAAAATGTAAATTATTACTTTGTTTAGTATTAAAAGAAAATAAGAAGAAAGAAATTTATTTATTCATTTATATTAGTTGATTTGTGATTCCTTTACCTCTTTATTTTGATAATTTATATAATTGATTAAAAAATAGTTAACATTTATACCCTTGTTTTACATCCATTACAAATGTGTCACTTTTTAACTTATTTTATCCCTCTATAAAATGATAAATTACAAAGAAAATTAGAGGCTGAGATAAATGACCATAAATATAGAGAGGTAAAAATATATTTTACACTAAAAAAAAAAAGAGGCACATATGTAATGATTTTTAAAGGGGTGTACAAATGTAATGGGTTAGGGAAAATGGGGTATAGGGTGTAATTTCCTCTTTCTGAGATCTCGAAAAGGCTCTCTTAGATTTGAGCCCAGCTAAGTTTAGGCCCAGCCGCCATCAAACCCAAATAAAATCTCATAAACCCTAGTTTGTTTCTCCCCACACAAGTATATAAATACGACCCCGCACAGCCACTTTCTTCATCCTCTCTTGTATCTTCCTCTTCTCTGCCTGGTTTGCTTTTCTTCGATCAAGTTTTTTGCTTTTCTTGTAATTGTTTCTTCGAAGAGTGTGGTGATGAGGCATTTTGTGGACTAGAGTTTCTGATATGGGTTAAATACCCAGAAACTGATTGACAAACCCTTGGCTGTCTGAGCACCCTTCGATATTTCCTCTTTTTTCATACAAATTAGGGTTTTTGTTTTCAAATTTCCGAATTTTGTTTCCTTTTTTGATTTGTGGCTTATGATGATAACTTAATTTTATCTTAGCGGATTTCAGTGAGATTTTATCAATGATCTGATTGTTACACACACTGAAGCCTTTGTTCGTGTTTTTTAGTAATTATTTTCAATAACGGGACTTGTTGCTGTGATGAGATTAAGCACTGGATGTGTTTTGGGTAGTGGACGAGACTTGTTCTCGCCGTGATCTCATTAATATAAACGACTTCTCCTTCCGCTGAGCTCTCAATAGTCCCCTTTTGATTTTTTCGTTTTCAATTTTAATTTATTTGTTGAGGAAGATTGCGTCCATTTACCAATTCTGGGGGATAATTAGTTCCTCTTGGCATAATGGCTCGGACGCCACAATCACTATTTGTGGTCAATCCTGATCAATGGACTTCTTTTTTCCGTGCCATTCGATCTTGGAAACGCCACAAACATCTCTGGATTCTAATATTACTCTATCGTTCCTACTTCAAATCTTGAGACAATTAAAGAATTGGTAATGTCATAAGACAAAGGACAATAAAAAACAGTTTACAAATTCAACCCTAAGAAAAACAATTATAAGGGAACGTCAATTGGTATAAACAATTGGCAATTTTGATTCCTGGATGCTCCTCCCTAGTATGGACCAGAATTAGACGTGTTGCTGCTTCGAGGAGTTTAATTCTGAGGATTTCTATTATTATTGATTAAGTTTAGAGATTCAATTGTATGAATTAGACGAATGTGATTCCAAGGATATTAAGTTATTTAATGAAAGGTTTTGAAAAAACAAATTGTTCTCCGACTGCAGATCAAGCATTTACATCTATTGAATAACCCAATGATCAGGATCACTTGATGAGAAAAGGATAGCTTGTGGTCTTGGTTTGGGAAGAGGATAACAAAGAAAGTACCATGAACATTTCCTCTTCAACTGGCATGCCGAGCACACTCATAGAGAATCAAACCTTACACTCATAACATTGCCAGATGGCTTTGTCTCTATTTTGGTCTTACTCTGCTCCTGTAAACTCTGATGGTTCTGATACTAGTACACAAATTCCGTACCTTTTTGACAGAACAAATTTTTAACTCGGTTCGGGGCTCGGGCAGGTTTTGTCAGTATTGCTTCGCCAAGTATGGAAGTAACAATAATAATCTAGTAGCCCTCTGATTTTCCAAATTATCAGCTATTGAAATAATCTTTCCAGATTTTAGTTAATAATCTGATAGCTAAATGGTCGCAAATGGCAAAGCTTCTTGTATACATTACGAAAATAATCAAAATTACTGTATCAGCATTTTCTCGAAAACAACAGTATATTATTCCACATAATTTTTTTTTATCTGTAATTCTCTTGTTTCTAAGTAAACAAATTTCATTAAGAGTTGGGGCAGTGCAGACTTCCCTGCCATGTATTTTTATCATGCGTTTCCTGTGACCACCATCTTGGTTTAATTGAATTACCCCACCCGAAGAGCTTTCTTGTAAACTAGATTCCGGAGATGACCCTTCCAAATGTCTCTGGTGCACTCTGGTCATTTCTTGATGGAGACGTAGATGCCGGATATTATGGCCACTCCAGCAACTGCAACACCCAAAGATTTAAGGATTCTTGATCTGGACACACCTGGCCTTTGTGATGGAATTTCCATCAGATCCTTAGCCTGCAATGAGTACAAAACACGCAATGATGATCTAGCACGCAAGGATCCAGCAGTTGCAATTAGGATCTATGGATGACATTAACACCAATTTTCCGGAACAATTTTGAAAAGTTAACGAAAAAGATTAGAATTATCAAACCAACAGAAGGAATGGGTACCAACCACAATAGGCTGCTTCCAATAATTCTTAATTCCTTGCAGGTGCCCTTTTCCAACAACTGCAACAACTGAATTATGCTCACTTGCAATTTTCAGTAATGTATATGACATGTACCTGAGAAATACAATATCATTAAAATGGATCGCAAAGCAGCCTTCCAAATTATGTAAAAGTGGTGATTTGAGCAAAAAGGTTAATTATAAAATTAGTCTTTTCCAATAGTAAATTTAGTTTATAGCACAAATTTCATACTTATTTAGTCAATTGCACTTGTTTGTACTTTCTCAAACCCTAAAACCCACTTATTATTATTATTTTAATAAGTATCAAAGTAAAGCTTTCATGCAACTATTTCTAAGCAAAATTACCTAATTCTAAAGATTACACCTTGAAAATATAAGCATTTTACACGAAGTAATTTTGTTTGAAAAAACTTGGATGGCCTCTAGTGCTCACACCATGAAACTTTTATTGGATGAGAGGCTGATTTAGAGAGCTTAGTTTCAACAAAAAGCATAGCCAGCGGCGCACCACATAGATCGGCTATGCTAGCTGCTTTTATGAAAGAGCCTTCCCAGTCCAGTGGCCCATAAGATTAGCATTTGTAGAAAGTTCAATTGCTAGACCACAACAAGACATCCAATACCTGTAGTTCCTAAGGTAAGAAATTGTTTACGGAAGAATCATTCTGAATCTTACCCCAAAAGTAAAAACGATCCTTCTTTTATTAAACCACATTGAACCTAAGATGTTCACCAATCCTGAAAGTCTATCCCCATATCCTACTCTAGAGGCAAGGCACAAAAGCTGCTATTCATATTCAAGTAAGAACAAAAACAAAATGAAATGGCAGCAACACCATAGATGGGAAGAAACGACATTTTGAAAATACTTTTTAGTCAAGAATTTATCCGAGAAGCATCAATGAGGATGCAAACTGCGACACCTCCACCAACAAAAGAAAAGAAGATTCATTAAACAGACTCAAAGCAAACTCAACAGACAATGGAGAAGGTATCACAAGTATGTTTTATCTTTTAATTAAAATACTATTAAGAAAAGTAAAGCGTTTCTACTATAATGATTAAAAATACAATCAAAAGCAATTCTAGAATACTCTAAGAATCACAAGTACTGTGTTCCTACCGCTATGATAAAGAATAGAATCAAATGCAATTCTCCAATAACAACTAGCTCTACAGTTGAAGGCATCAGAATTAGGACAAACAGGCTTAACAGCAGATAAATATAATGAATCATGGTTACACCCAATTTACAACTGAAAAGAAAATAAATCACTCTTTTCACAGGATAGGTATAATCATATTAAGGTGATCAACCAAGAGTCCACAACATGTATTTTGTACAGATAAATCAAGCGGTTCTTCACTAAAATGGTCAGCCATGATAAACAAATTATTACATCCCCCAAATAAAGGGACTGTAAAATGACTTTCAAGGCAGCAAGTCTTCCCATACTATTGTGGAAGAAAAAGATTAAAGAAGATTCAAGTGTTCAAGCTTGGGGGAGTGGAGAGTAGAGGAAAGAGCAGGTTCTTCAGTAAAGTAAAACGTTGAGCACGTCTATCATACCAACTATTAACTGCTATTTTGCTGTGCAATAAGCAATTATGCAAGCATCTAAACATAGCTGCCCTAGCCCCTAGGGATATCATAATAACTTCATCTTACTTAGCAAAAAGAGAGGTAAGAAGGGGCAAAAACAAAAAAGAGTAATCAAAATAGTTAAACAAAAAGAATACTAACTGATCTCGCTCGTGTACAAGAGTCTCCATTAGTGTGGGGAACTCCTTACTCATCTCTTGAATCACAAGAGTCAGCATGTCAACATCATCCATGTCCTTTAGCTGAATGTTAAGCAGGATCAAATCACAAAAAACCACTAATTAGCAGCACAAAATAGAAGTCCAATTTCGAAACTAAAATAGATTAAATACTTTTACATCGAGGATAAGGGGCCTTTTTTTTTCTTCCTAGAAACAAGTTAGCTTACCATTTTATTAAGATCCTCAGCACTTGGTAAAAAAACAGCTTGGAAAAACAGAGAATAAAGCAGCTTAATCTTATGCCGAAGAGGCATTTTGCCCCATGTCCTTCTTACTGTAATCTATTTCACACAATATCAAAGAGAAAAAAGAGGGAGAGAGAGAACCAAGTTAGAATTAAAAGGTAACAATATGGTTCAGAATATGTGGATAAGATAACAATATAGACGACTCAGAATACAATAAAAATTTAAACTTGAAAGAGAAGTAAAACTAGAACACATGCATTGAGCTAGCCTGGGTAATAATTAATTAGAGCAAGTCTCCTCCGGAAAGGGCAAGAAATAGAAAATCATAAATGTATGTGGCTGCACAAAAGTATTCTGTGGATTGGGATTGAAATTAATCAGAAGGATAACTACTCAATATACTATATATTAAAGTGAGATGTTTCTTCAGTCCAAGTGTACTATACGGCAGAGAGGATGAAAAATGTTTACCTGCACCGGGCGATCACCAAGTATCACCCTACCACCATACTTCATAGCTTCTTCATATGCCACACGAAACTCAGCACCAGGAAAAACCTCCAATTTACTAGCAACCTAACAGAAAATCAAGAAGAATAATTACAATGTAGGAAAAATGGAACCAATATTCTAAATGCTTGCAAGATTTTAGGTAACCCAAAGAGAAAAAGAAAACAAAACAGAAGCTGCAATCAACAAGTAATTTAAAATAATTGAAACATGCCTTGGCAAGAAACCAGCTGTAAAGTATTGCAAAGAGGTTATGCTTCTTCTTCCACATTTCTACCATTTCTCCCATTGTTGGCACCTGAAGAACTAATCACGATTACATCTGCAATGACTAATGATTATGCAATATTGAGGTAGGCCAATCAGCTATACTAAAAAATAAATAAATATTCCAGTCATCTCCCGAGCTACATCACCTGAACCTAACGATGAATCATATATAACTTGATAAATTACAAATTTAGAAGCCCAACATAGAGGGTGAAGTTCAGATCTATGCCTTTTGGCCAAATCACTCGCTGAGGCAAATAATACATACACACATAATTACATAAATATATATTTTAAAGTGGTTAATGTCATCAAAGCAAAGAAGCTAAATCCGTGCCAGTACTATCTCCTTGAAAGACAGCTGATAAGGTTAGAAACAAGAAAAGGAGAAGCTATCAAGAAACGATCACACAACTTCATATTACAAGACAGTGCAATAGATGACCAACATTACAAAGTGGTTAATGTCATCAACTTCATATTTCTTGACAACTAGTTTAATAAGCAATATTGAAAATGAAATGGAAAACATAAAATAGAAACTATCAAAACAAGAACCTTCAAATTCTGAGGCGTGAGCACAGCCACTCGACTCGAGCACAACTCCAAGAAAACAACCTGCAATCATAAACACCCCAATTTTAGGAAATGGATGCTAATTCATGATAATCAAATACAAAGATAAATCACCTCTGGTTTCAAATAACAAATAATAGCTTCCACTTCTCTGCATGAATCCTGAAACCGCATAAATCAACAAACAAACTCGTCAATTCGGTAAAAAGAAAATCTACAAATTCTTTACTTTTTCTTTTCTTGCACTAATTCTCTCACCAACCTAACAAACACCACAATTTTCAAGAATTACCATCGAAACATGAGCCGTTCCAACCAAATACACATCGCAAACGCCACCCTCAGCCGACGATTCGCACGTCAGAGCCACCACACTCTGGGAAAGTTCATCCGGCAGAACCCTCCCCTGCTCCGAACCCTCGGTTTCCGCGCTCGTTAAACCAACCTCCTCCCTCGGCTCGTCGACGCGAACAATGCTATCAGACAAGTCCTCAGCGGAAGCGTTCTCGATGCGGACGAAATCTTCGCCAACGGCGACGGCATCAATTTCCGTTGACTGCGAATCCATCGCTCTCCGGAGAGGTTCCGATTTACGGCGACCGCCGGTGATCGGAGGAGGTGCGATTTCAAATTTAAGAGGGCTAGAGGTTCTGGAGAATTGTCTGAGGTGTGAGAAAGTTAGGGTTACGGTTCTTCGGGGACGACGGAGAAAGAGTGGGGTGGAGGGGTAGAGTTGGTGGAGTGACTCGGGCGAGTTGAGCGGGTTGACAAGGCGAGTCCAACGATTCATAAAAAAACTTGAGAGCCTCTGGCGGGTAGCTTTGCGTTGCGAGATTAAAGTGTTGTTTAAGTGCCGATGTTTGACGTGGTGGCAAGGCTGGCAACCAATGTATATATGCTGATGTGACACGTGTACCTTTTAAAAAAGCAATTTATGTGCTTTTCTTTGTAAATGGTATTTATTGCCAATTACATCGCCACTAAATTAGTTTCTTTTCGAGGGAGCCAAAGAGTCGCTCAGCATCTCATACCCTATATGGTATACTTAATTTTTGATATGCCTATTTATCTTTTTCTATTCCATATATCATATATCATATATTTTTATTATTTAAGTATATCATATATCCTACTTATTTGGACTTGCCTCAATGACCCCACTAACAAAAAATAAATAAGATAGAAAAAAAAATTATACAAATACTCTATTTTGAATACTCTAGAAAAAAAAATTAAAAAAAAATAAAAATGTTTGATATATTGTGTTTCATATACTCTGAACTAAACAGCAATCTCTGTTCATATACTCTGTTCTGTATACTCTGAACCAAACAAGTTACTCTGTTTCGTATACTCTGTTTCATATACTCTGTTTCGTATACTCTGTTTCATATACTCTGTTTCGTATGCTACGATATATTGAACCAAACAGCCTTATAAATTATTTTTTAATTATATATTTTATTTATATATTATTAGGATTATCAGTTAATCTAATTACAAATTATACATGCAAATAAATGCATAATTAAAATTATAATACACTAATAGTCTACTGGGACCAGCTCAATGTACGGGGGGGTTTATAGTTTAAGTCTCATGTTCAATTTGTATTTTTCCTAAAACAAATTTAATAAATAAGTATCATAGACCATAAAAAAGCTATAGGCTTAGTTCGTTTTGTTATTCTGCAATATTCTATTTTGATGATTTGAACATGTCGTTATTTTGTTCTATTTTCTATAATATTCTTGTTTTTTTATAATATTCATATTTGAATCATAATTTAGATCAAGAAAAAAATATCAGTTTAAAAACATGATTCAAATCACGAAAAGAACATTATCTCACTTATCTTTTTTTTCTATTTTCTACAGTATTTTTATTTTTTACAATATTTTTATTTGAATTATAATTTAAATTGCTAAAATATAAATTCTGTGTAAATCACCTAAATAAGTAGCATGTAAGAACGGAGGGAAGAAATTATTAACTACTACTAATGGTCACAGTGCATTATTCTTTGTGAATAATGAATGTTATCAAAGACACTTAGGGGGCATTTAGTATGCAGTAATCTTAGGATGTGAAAGTTAATCTGAATCCTGAGAAAGTGATGGAAGAGAATCTGATAATAAAAAAATAAAATTACTGTTTTTGGTTACACATAGGAATCTTAAACAACATTGCTGAGAATCTTAGATTACTGTGTTTAGTTACACATGAGAATAATAATCTAGTTTTTTAATGAATATATATATATATTAAAAAATTATCAAAATAAAATTTAAATGTAAATTTATTATTTTTTTTATATAAATAATATCGTGTAAAATAGAGCATAAGCGATTTTGACATTTGACATATCAAATAAAATATGAAAAAAGTTCCAAATATACTTTCAAAAGTTCCAACCTAATAATCTACAAATTCAAATAATAAAATTACAAAGTTTCCAAACCAGCTCTCAAAAGTTCTAATCTACTACTCAAAAGAAAAATATTACTTTTCTATTTTTTAGATAATTAATATTTAAATTTATGTATAGTTATATTTTTAAAATTTATATAAT
>WUAT03000008.1:4454850-4465598 GCA_010015005.3 Ulmus americana
CTACAATACACACAATAAATTTGTTTATATTAGTACAAACACGATTTAGACCGTTAATTTTTTATCTAATGGTTGTAATTAAATGGGTTTTAGTCAAATTACAAGAAAGCCTTTTTAATTACAACCATTAGATAAAAAATTAATAGTCTAGATTGTGTTTGTACTAATACAAACAAATTTATTGTGTATATTACAGAAAAACCCTATATATATATAAACATGTGTATATCACCAGGGACGGGGATGGGGCCCGGCCTGGAATTTTTATAAATACAATTCCAATCAAGGAATTTTTATAAACACTATTCTTTATATTTTATCCCATCCCTAGACCATAAGGGGCAAGTCCGTAAAAATTACCGTCTCTAGTTGTACGGAGAAAAAAAAAATCCCAAAAAAAAATAAATTTACATTACCTCGCTGAGTAGCACCAAGTCCCCATCCAAATTTATATACTCTCATGAAGTTTTTGTATATTCAGGTGAAAATAGAAACCACCACACCACATGCTTCATAAAAACTCGACTTTTTGTAGTTTTACAAAGATAGCTCAAGTGCTCAACCACAGCATGTTTCTACTGCCAAGTGCCAACAAGAAAATGAAGGGTTTCTTTCTGCGTATGACAAAATATTGATAATCATACTTCCAAAATAATAATAGAGTACATTTGCACTTTAGCTGTGGATCCCATAAAACTCTTGTATTTATAGAAGGATCAAAGATGCATATTTTTGAAAAAGCGATTCCAAAATCTTTATATTTTTCTCAGCATTTTGTATAGTGCATTAAAAATTATTTTTCAATTTAATAATTTTGTTATGCATAGATTATTAATCAAAAGTAGAGAATGGTGATGCTTTACGCCTTCCAATAACTTCAGAACTAATTAATTCTCAACGAAGTTGGAGTTGAGTGCTGCCACTACACCACCGCCCAAAGACAAATTTTCTATTCATGATTAGCTAATTGGGTTTGATTTTACTTAGCTAAAATAGAAAACCCTTCGTTATTCTTTCAATTTGCTATGATGCTAGTTTATTAACATTTATTTAGTTATCTTCACCAATAATTATTACTATATTGTATTATCTTAAAAAATTTAAATTATAATATAATATTATACAATATAAGTTAAGACATTGTATCAAAATAAGACTTGATTGATTAAAAATAATTGTTTAACAAAAATAAAAAGAAAAAGCATTAGGACTAAAATTTTCAAAATAGAAAAAAAGCATTTTTGTATTGCTTAGTTCGTGCGGTGTAGTGTCTAGTGTGGATTCCATATATTTGAACTTCACATATTATTTTCTATTTAATAAGAAATTATACTTTATTATGGCAAACATTAAAATAATATACTTTGTGGTGCTACACATTAAGAAAATACATAAACGCACCCTTCCAATTATTCCAATTACACTTCAACAGAAAATTAGTATTTTATTTTAGGAAAATCGTTAGTAGAACAAGTGCAAAAAATAAAAAAATAAAAAATCTTTGGGTGTCCCACGTTGTTCCCCTCACGTCGCTAATCCGCGTCATTTGTCTCTCCCTCCCTTCCTCCCTCCTAACCCGGAAAATCAAGAAATATTTGTATGAACAGAACTCTCAGCAGGAAAAAAATTTACAAAAATCCCAAAAGAATACAAAAATCAAGTTTCCAATTAAAATTTTTTGTTTCATTAATATTTTCGTGTTGGATTTACATTATAGCTGGGGCGTGTTTAATTCCATTCTTGTTGAACCACATTGATATCCATTGTTGCTTTGCATGGTTTTTTTTCCACGTTTTCTCTCTTCAAAGATTGAAAGGCGTCGAAAAATTCGAGGGTTTTGCGTAAAATTGAGAAATTTTACGTGGGTTGTTGGCAAACTTGAATGATTACGTATTATAAGGTGAAAAAGTTAGCTCTTTTTGGAGAGGTTGTTTGGAAATTTGAAAGAATTTGTGTTTAATTTGATGAAATGAGAAGGAAAGTATATGGATGGGGTGATTAGGGAAGCAATGGTAAGAAGAGCCGTGTATGCGGTTGTTTTTGGAATTCTGCTTTTCACATTGACCATTGGTGATTCGGAAGGGAACAGGAAATCATTGGATAACCTTTTCAGCAATGGAAAAGGTTGGGATTCAGAGGAAATGGACGAAAACCGGGTACGAAAAAAATCATCTCAAATTTTCAATGTGTTTGATATATATTTGTAAATTTGAAAAAAATTTATTAGCTGCCCTTAATTTCTTATGATTGGATATAGTTTTGTGGGTTCTTGTATTGGATATGGTAACTTGGCCTATGCTGAGACGTTTTGGTTGTTTCTATTGAAATTATTAATTTGATTTAGACTAGAATCTGATTAGATATTCGAAAGATGGGATAGTTCTGTTTTGAAGTAAATGTATGAGCATCAGAAGAATAAATGTCTGATTGTGATTGCTGTTAAAAGGAGAAAATCTATTGCTCAATTTTGTTTTATTCATATATAACATCATATTACAATCATAACACAGCTTAGAATTTGTGGGCAAGTTATCTTGTATGTTTACAGGGCAAGTTATCTTGTAGATTAGTAAAGTTTGAAGCTCTTAGAGTTAATTTGCAAATTTTGGAGCTTTTAGAAACTTTTATGCTTTGTTCGGTGGGAACGAGAGAAAATGTAAATAATTAGGTGATGTAATGTTCTTTCTGTTTTCTATTCCATCCAAAAGTCTTCTCAATCAAACAATTATACATTTCTACTAACTAGATGATACACTATAAATGTCGTGTTAGTTGGATTTTGAATCCCTCTTGTTTTCCACTCTTTCCAACAATCTCTTCTACCAAACAACTACACATCCTATTTTTACTCCTTACCTCATTCTCTCCTTCTACATTTCCCCCCTACCAAACAAGGGGTTAAGCTTTATTTTGATTGATATATCTAGCGACTTTAATGTGTTTTGAGAATTGTAGTTTAGATAGGGAATTCCTGATAATGAAACATATTGATGGCAAACTGTGTGCTTGTTCTTTTCTGGTTCTATTTTAGAAGTACAACTTTATGCAATTAGGAGCTTGATTAAAAATTGTGTAGTATTGAACTTATAGAAACTTACCGTTTTCACATTATGACATTGAAAGATTTCTTATTAATTTGACTAAACAATTTGAGTACAGGCAGAGCTCGCATGGACACATTGCAGGAAACTTCTTGACGGGAAAGTTAAAGATTCGGATTTGTGCATCCAAAAGGAAGCAACTGGAGACTCAAGCTCGATGTTCTTGAGGAAAAGTAGTATACACAAAGCAATTGTAGTGCTGCCTGCTCATACAAAACAAAAGCTTTTTGATTGCTTGAGGAAGAAGAATCTTCTGTTTCATGACAGACCGGCTAGCTCAAAGTGGTCTGTGAAGACTGTTGAGCTCCTATTGGGCTGGTCAAATATTCATAGAAGAAATTTGGCTGGCGTTGCAAGCCCTGCACCAAAATCACCAGCCCCTGCTCCAGTGCGTGGTATCACACCTGCAGCTGTGTCACCAAATTCTGCTCCGGCACCGGCCAGCTCTCCTTCTCCAAAGCCACAGCCCCCAGTTGAGCCTCCAGATCCATTTCTCCCACTAGATAAGATTGACTCATCTCCGCCACCTTTATCACAAAAGAACTATCCAGATTCAAATGATGCTACAGAAGAGATCTTTATCCCACTGCTCGATTCGCCTCCACCGCCACCTTCAAAACATAAGCATTCTCTTCCCATTCCTCCTCCCCCATCTCATCATATCAACAAACAGGCAAGAACTTTTGTCATTGTTGCAACTTCAACAGGAATCATTATCTTTGCGCTGCTCCTGTGTTGCTGTCTTAAGGGGAGTGGCCAAAAAAATGGAAAAAGGGATGAGAAGCCTCTCCTCACTCTGACATCGAGTGATTTTTCGGCTGGTATGAATTTGTTGATTTTGGCTTTCAACTTGATCAGTACAAGCTTACGCAGTTCTAACTATCAATTCACCATTACAGGTTCTTCACAGAATTCTATTAATATAGGAACTCCAAATAAGAAAGAGTTCAGTATTAATGGAGAGAAGTTTGTCAAGGTTTTCTCCGTGAAAACTGAAAACCATGAGTCTTCACTTTCAGAATCAACATCATCTGAAGCCACAGCTTCTGCATCATTTCCTCCAGTAAACACTCCTCCTGGAAAATCTGCTCCTCCACCTCCTGGACCGCCGCCACCCCCTCCTACTGGTCCCCATCCTCCTCCACCTCCAAAGGTTGCTCGCCCTCCCCCTGCTCCACCTAAAGTGCCTGGCAAAGGCCAATTTTCAGTCTTTAAACCACATCAGAGCGCTCAAGGTGATTTGGGTGATGGCAGTGATCTTGATGCTGAATCTAGAGCTCAAAAAGCCAAGCTTAAGCCATTCTTTTGGGATAAAGTTCTCACCAATCCTGATCAATCCATGGTCTGGCATGAGATCAGCGCAGGGTCATTCCAGTAAGGCTACAATATTATCATGATAAAACTTATACTTCTACACATAAGTGAAAGGCAGGTATATCTAACTGCTTGACTTTTTAATCAAATTTTGCAGGTTTAATGAGGAAATGATAGAGTCCCTCTTTGGATATAACACTGTTGACAAGAATAAAAATGAACGCAAGAAAGATCCATCAAGTTTAGAACCTTCAATCCAGCATATTCAGATAATTGATAAAAAGAAAGCTCAAAATCTAGCGATTCTTCTAAAAGCATTGAATGTGACAACAGAAGAAGTTGTAGATGCCCTTCGAGAAGGTGAATCTCTTTATATCCAACACCTTTTGGACTGTCCTGTTATGTGACTTGAGCCAAGAATAATCTCTGCCCACTTTTCATGATCTCCCGTTTGTACTCTCTACTTAGAAGGACAAAGGACACTGACTCATTTAAAATAGAAGAAACAAGAAAAATTGTGTTCCTTGGCGCGTTCAAAAGACATGAATTCTTAAGCAAAAGACTACAGATTGAAACAATAGTGCATGCATATTGTGCAAAGATACAAAAAAGAAAAACTATTTTTTCCTGACAAATAAACAAACACAAGTATGTTTTAGTTACATGGTTTAAAAATATTATTTGCTGACATTTATTAATTGAATTTAGGTAATGAGCTTCCTACTGAGCTTCTTCAGACTCTCTTGAAGGTTGCACCAACATCAGAAGAGGAACTGAAGCTTAGGTTGTTCACAGGAGATCTTTCTCAGCTTGGCCCTGCAGAGCGGTTCCTCAAAGTCTTGGTTGAAATCCCATTTGCTTTTAAACGGCTCGAGTCCCTGCTTTTCTTGTGTTCCTTTCAGGAGGAGTTCTCTGGTATTAAGGAATCCTTCTCAACATTAGAGGTGAGATACTTTCTTCGCTAGACTCTCTATGAATATCATGAGTAAATGGATAGAATATGATGGGGCAACACAGGTTTTGAACAAATTTCTTAGTGTGTCAAACTTGTTTGGCTGGTGGGTTTTTTACAAGTTTTCAAAAATTATGAAACCAAAACCAATTCCTTTGCTACAAATGAAAACAGATTTTTGTTGTTTTTCAACTTGTTTTGAGATTTTCATTAAAAACTAGTGAACCAATCCAAAGCAAAACTACTCATTTCAAAAGTATTCACTTTATTTATTGCAGTTATCTAATTATGCTCCAAATTTGATGGCAGATTGCTTGCAAGAAACTCAGAAATAGTAGACTATTTCTAAAACTTCTGGAAGCAGTTCTTAAGACAGGAAACCGCATGAATGATGGTACCTACCGCGGTGGAGCACAAGCATTTAGGCTTGACACACTCTTGAAACTTGCTGATGTAAAAGGAACTGATGGCAAGACCACGCTTTTGCACTTTGTTGTGAAGGAAATCATTCGATCCGAGGGAGTAAGAGCTGTCCGGATTGGCAGAGCAAGCAGGAGTATGTCCAGTGTAAAAACCGATGATTCTGTTGAGGATTCCAATGATGAAGTATCAGCAGAGCATTATCGCAGCGTTGGTCTGGAGGTGGTGTCAGATTTAAGAAATGAACTTGAAGATGTTAAAAAGGCAGCGATTCTTGATGCTGATGGCCTAACAGCTACCATGTCAAAACTGGGAAATTCACTAAAAAAGGTTAGAGATTTTCTAAATATTGATATGAATAATCTGAACGAAGAGAGCGAATTTCAAACTACTCTATCGAGTTTCATGGAGCAAGCAGAAGCTGATATGAAATGGCTGTTGGAGGAAGAAAAGAGGATAATGGCTCTTGTTAAGAGCATAACAGACTACTTCCATGGGAGTGCAAGGAAGGATGAAGGCTTCCGTTTGTTTGTGATTGTTCGAGATTTCTTGGTTATGTTAGATAAGGTATGCAAAGAAATAAGAGATTCAGCAGCGAAGCCTATAAAGACTTCCAATTCCAAAAAAGACTCTCCAAAGGGACAAGCTTCAGATACTCGTCACTCACTTCCAGATATCCGTCAGCGTCTATTCCCAGCAATTACAGAACGGCGGATGGAAGATTCCAGTTCAGATGAAGAGAGTCCTTCTCCTTAGCTTTTCTTTTAGGTACATCAACTTTTTTTTCACTAGAAGAAGCTTATAATTGTTAGACCAGCAATCTTTCACAGGAAGTGTTTTCAAACTCCTCTGCAAACTATTCATTGTATGAAAACTCAAGATCTTCTACAGCCTTAAGTTCCGGTTTTTATAATCTATCATTTTCTATTGTTTATGTTCGGATAGTAATCTTTTCCTGCTTACCATGCCCTTCCCCGATCTAGCCCCCATCTCCTTTTTTTTTTTTTAATTTTGATTTAGGAGTTAGTTTTGCAATTATTTTTTTTTTTAAAGTTATATAATTAAAAAAAAATTGTTAGGTGGATTAATTATCTAAATCTACCTCAGGAGAAGCCCCAGAGACAACAGCTGCATGGGATGCAAGCCAATATCGAAAGACCAATGATGTCTTCAGGGAAGTTAAAAGCTCTCGAGAATAATAGCAAAAGGATGTGTCTACACCATGAGTAATACAGAAGTTAGGAACTCAAAACATATCGGTTTTAGCTTTTGTTATCAGAGAACGAACTTATGTATTGATTGATAGTAAAGCTACCATTATTAAGCGTTAATTAAATTGGTTGAACGTTTAATAAGAGGAAAAGATAACATAAATTGAACGTTTGAGATTTCTTTACCCTCTAGGAAGTAAGACTAATCAAGCGATAGTCACGTATCATGCCTATAATTATATCACATAATTAAGCATCAATCTAGTCATTTAACAAAGCATTACCCATATCCATATTAAGGAGTCAAATGCTTCTACAATAAAACTACAAGTTTGAGAGTCTTTACATCTTGCTTGAGATACCTTGAAGCTTTCATGGACTCTTATTAGGTTATCTCCAACCATGTGCTAAAATGAAGCATTACTTCATTTTGAAGTACATTTTGAGCTCCAACTAAATTTCAAAGTCTAACTTCATTTTGAAGTTGTAAATATTGTTTCTTCAAATTTATTACAATACTATTCATTTAAATTTAGATTTGAAGATTTTCATAAATCTAATTTTACCTCTTGATGGATAATTTTCTATGAAATTTCTTTTGATTTTATCTTTTTGGGATAATTACATTTTAGTACCCTCTATTTTGATGAAATTACGAAAACTATCTCGGGTTTTGAAAAATTGCAAATAGGCGCCTATAGTTTGTGTAAATTACATTATAATACCCTGGACTCGCCCATTTTTTTAAAAAAATACCAAAACTACCATTTGACTTGGGATGGAGAAATTATGAAATTCCCCATGTGGCAACATTCTGTAGGTGAAGGATGATTGTGGGAAAAAGGCTCTTAAAGATTGTTACGAGGTGCCGAATGATGGTTCTAGGAAAGGCATTGAAGGTTGATACGAAACGCTAAAGGTTGCTTCTCGACAAGGCGCTGGAGGATGCTTTTCTGTAGTTTTCCAGAGGACGACTTGTGGAGGATCTTGGACGAAGTATAGCATTCCGAAGGAGTAAGAGTCAGTGTAATTGCATTATAAATATTGGATTTTCATTATTATTTGGGGGACAGAGCAAAATAAATAGAATTTTTAGAGAGAGATTGAGAGGTCAATTTGAGTTGTCATTTCTCTTGTTTTTCTAGAATTCTTGAGTGTTTTTGAGAGAGATTGTATTCAATCAATTTGAGTTGCAATAGAAAGAGAATTTATTGTTTGTGCTATTTTCGGTACATCTAATTGGCGCCGTCTATGAGGAGGGATACAAAAAGCTATGTTATGCAAAACATAAAATTTACATTCAAATCATCCTAATTGTCTCAAAAGTCATTGGATTTTACGAGATTTTTAGTTTCTTGATTTGATTCTTATGTTTTGTGTAAATCATTGATTCGATCTATTTTTCTTTCTTTTGCAATTCCTTACAATTGAGATTGTTGAACAGAACAAACAACAATGGTGAAGAAGAAAGGCTCGATCAACTCTCACGCACCAATGATTCAACCGAAAAATGCTAGTAGTGTGGGTCCAGGAGGTGATCTAGGAGCGAAAATGGATATTATCCTAGGAGCGATCTAAGGGTACGAAGGAAAAATTGATACAACAATGGAATTAATGTTAGACATGCAAAAGAAGTTTGAAGAAAAGCTAGAGGCCTTAAGACAAGAGAATAGCACGATCAAAGCTCGACTTGATAACCGAGAAGACAAGCGTGAGAAAGATGAAAATTCTGAAGATTCGAATGAAGAAGAAGAAGATTACCAAAAGAAAGCTAAAAGCCAGGAACAAGAATCTAAAGAAACCCCTTGTAAGACAAGAGAGCACGTGAAAAGCAAGAAAAATGAAGTTTCAGACATTGCTAGCTCTTACACCAAAGAAATAAGGAAAGACCATGCCGAGGAAAAAAGAATACAAATATCGCGAGTGGAGAATCTCCATTGAAGACCAAGATAACTAGAAGATACACGTCCGAGGACCTAGATGAGAGATTGATCGAAGAAGTAGAGAGGAGAGTTGGCGAAGTTCGAACACTTTACCCGATAGATTAAGCAGTAGTGACGATGAAAGGAATCATTAAGTTTCCTTTTGCTCATTGGATCAAGAAATAAAAAAGGCAAAGGCAAGGGAGATTTGATGGCTTATTTGCTTCACTTCAAGTAGAGAATATCGATGGAAAGAATATCAAAGGCTTTTCGCTACAACACTTACTGGGAAAGCTCTCTCTTGGTTTAGTCAACTCTCCAAAGGATCTTTTGGAAGCTTTACAAGTTTTGGAAGGAAATTCCTGGAGCAATACCATAATAACCGCCCCCAGCAAAAGTCAATAGTTGACTTGCATACTGAACATCGTTATGACAAAACTTCGAGGAGTTACTTGGAAAAGTTCATGGAATTGACAAGCCAGATCTTTGACTTAGATTCGAGGCAAGCTGCCAACTTGTTCATCAAGGGACTGTTGAAGGGGTTACTACTACATGAAAGATTCCTGGAAAACCCACCCTATGACTTGAATGAACTGAATTCCAAAGCAGAAGGAATCATTCAAGTGGTTGAAAGTAGGCAACAAATTGCGAAGAATGTTGCAATAGCAATTTCTCATAACAACTCAAGATCGAAGGGTCTGAAAGACACTGATCGAAGGACAAGGGACAATGAAAAGGTGGATAAACCATCCAGAGATAGATCGGGAGATAAGAGGAAGAATTCAGATTATTCTAGTAATCCTTCGAAAAGATTCAAGACTAATGAAAATGATTTTGATTGCATATTTATGATCCCTCAGGAAAAGATCTTCATTGAGTTAAAGGACTAGAATGTCTTCCTGCAGCTGTGACCGATTAACAACCCAAAGCACATGAAGGATAAATCCCAGTTCTGCATTTTTCTTAATAACTATGGACACACTCTGGCAACCTGCATAAATCTATATGGGCAGTTAAAAGGTATGATGAGGAAGGGTCAGTTGCTGAAGTATTTGAAAAAAAAAAGGTCCCAGCAGGGTCAAAGAAGGAATCATGGAATCTCGAGGGATTGACCATTAAGGTTGCTAATAAAGGAACTTCGAAGGGGGAAGGACCGATGGATCAGCGCAAAACCTTCGAATAATTTCGTACATGAGAAAGGATAACGAAGAAAAGATGAAAAATTATAGCAGGTATGCTGAAAGGAGAACTGAAAAGAACTTAAGAACTTAAGCTCTCGGAAGGTATGTTTTTGGAATTTCAAGGGATGAAGAGCTCAAACCAAGGATTTTAGTACCAATTGTATTCACTGACAAAGATTTGGAGACAGTGGATCTTCCTTATGCTAATCCTCTGGTGATAAAATTGAGAATAAGGAATGTAATAGTTTCCTGAGTTCTAGTTGACGGAGCAAGCAGCGCAGACATAATGTTTTGGAGTGTATTGTGAAGGATGGGAATTGACAAAGGTTTGATTTCACCAGTGAGCACTCAGATTCATGCTTTTGATGGAGCGAAGGTCACTCTAATTGGAACTATCACTTTACTTGTCTATGCCGTAGATCGAGTTTTGATGGTGAGATTCTTTATCATAAATACCCTAATGATAGTGAATGTGATTATGGGGTGAGAATGGATTCATTTGATCAAAGGAGTAGTTTCAACTTTACACCAGATCTTGAGATGTCAATCCCTCGACGGATCATACACAATTGATATCAAAGGAGATCAAACCAGAAATCATGGATGCTTCAGTCTAGGATCCAAAGGAAAAGTAAAAAGATTATCAG
>WUAT03000008.1:4465698-4479958 GCA_010015005.3 Ulmus americana
AATATGAAAGTATAAAAAAATATTTTACACTAAAAAAATGAGATACAAATGTTACGACTTTTAAAAGAGTGCAAATGTAATTGGTTAGAGAAAAGGGGTATAGGGTGTAATTTCCTCTAAATTATAATACATCAAAATATAAAGTACTATATATATATTTTTTAAATAAAAAGTATTTTTTTTGTGAAAATTTTAAATTAGAAGCTACCAAGAATTAAATTTTTTTTATATATATACTCTACTCAAATTCTCAACAATTACAATAATATCACATTACTCCATTACTCCATTTGGGAAGAAAGACTTGAAAAAACAAATCTATGTACCAAACAAGATAATATTTCAAATTCCTAATAATAAGATTACATTACCCGATATCAAACCTTCCGAACACAATGGTTAACCACAAAGGAATAGGACTCTTTTAAAATGTTGCTTCTTCGTAACAAAATATTAAGCTAAAATAGATTAGGAGACAATCAAACATTGTTAAGGAATAGGACTCTTTTAAAATGTTGCTTCTTCGTAACAAAATATTAAGCTAAAATAGATTAGGAGACAATCAGACATTGTTGAGAAGGCACGACATTTTTTTTCTTTTTATCTTTCATATTTCATTACATTAGAAGAGAGGAAACAAATGCTCTACCACTACCATAATGAATTATACAAAATTACCCAGAAGAAAGGAAAAAAATTGAAAAACTATACACAACAATGGGAAAGTAGAACAACGAATGAGAGCTTTGGAATGATTTTACCCGCCATCTAAATGGGCAAGCAGGCTATTTACTAAAAATAGAGACATCATTCCAAAACAAATTAAAAGGGCCAGTAAAACCCCTCTGCTAACAGTTACACCTAAAACCTGCAAAACAGTATCATCACCGATCCCACATGGCTTGATATATAGCAGGCCTATGCTTCAACCAATGCACCATCTCCCTATCAAGGGCACAATTATTCAAAACCGCATCTAGCATAGGACTGCCAATAACCTTTGGATTGCTCTTAAATGACCATATTCGGTCCTTCGGCCACGGTCTCTGCGACTGCTTTTCCTGGAGAATCAACAACTGGATCAGTTGAGCAAAGAAACTAAAAAGCCTAGAGCAAAAACTAAAAGTACGCATTTGGACTAAAACTCACCATCCTTGAAAGCATAAATCGGACAGTCCTAGGGCCATAGACACGTTGTCGAGAAGGCTTCTGAATCTTGGCATAGAAAGAACCAAATTCAGGCAGCGATAAGCAACCCCTGCTAGCTCTTACCAGGCTACAATCAGGCTCCGCGCTAGTTTGGTTGTGCCAAAAAATCAACTGCCCTAAGCAATAATTTTCCCCGTATGTTTTGCAATACTCCTGAAAATCTGTGCCTAGTTTATCTGTGAACTTGGGACCCAAGTCAAGCGGACTAATATACACTGCTGGAGAAGTTACAGCTTTGTATTCCTGAACGCAGAAGGAAAAAATTGCTTTAGATCAAGTAGCATTGTTGATTTGTTCCTAAATATGTTATCACAAGACATACCCGTATTCTGAAAAAGCATTTTGTATAAGCATAAATATGGATCAAGTCAGCAGCAGCATCGTGCCGAGACTTGTATGTACATGGAAGATCTCTGACCTCGTCTCTCAACCTTCAATAGAAGAGAAAAAAATACAGATAAATCGATAGAATTTCATACCCTAACAATCTCAAATCATGACCAAAAACAAAATAGCATAGAAATGCATGCAGCTTACCATAACAAAGATTTTCTGAGTTCTTTCTGAATGTCTTCAGAGCCAGTTGGGTCATGAGCACGAATATTAAACTTCAGATCACCTAGCATTTCTGAATCCACGTGCGGAGCCAAGCTTTCCAGAAGTTCCTCGACAAGTGATCCTTCTCCCTTCCAGAGGAAGAAAGCAGCTTCTTCAGGACTCAACCTCTCCAGCGGAGGGGGAGCAATTTTTGGGTCACCAAAAATGCATCTCATAACATACCTCACCTGTAATAGGAAACGACATATTAAAGCTATGCTATAAAGCATTATCACTTTTTAGTTTAAGCAAGGATCAGGAATATATAAATTAACACCGAGTAGGACCACGATATATAGAATATCACACATGATTCCTAACCAAGTAAAATAATCAAAAGCAGAAAGTATGGCACCAAAATTTGGAGTTTTTTTTAGGGAAATTAGGAGTAATGTTTTTAAGATAAAAAGGTCATAAAATAGTCAGTTGTGTTCTTTATTCTTTAAGAAGTGGAATAGTCCAAAAGTTTAAGTCAACAAAACCTAAGGATCCAAATCATCTTGTCATGGAACTTCCACATTTATCAGATAATCATTGCAATGTCCATTCATGCGGACTGCAAGGTGTGTAATCACCCAGTTTTGTCTCTGTACTCAGTACATAATATATGTTCTTAATAAAAAATATATATTTTAAAAAAATTGAAAAGGAAAAAAGATAAAGTAGGATGATAATGAAGATCACGATCATAACTCCTCCATGAAGGGGAAAGGAAAATCACCTTGTCAAGAGTAACTGCCAAATTCTGAAGCCTTTGGTTGTATACGCCCTCAGCCTGTCCCGAGCAAAAGGCCATAAGTATCCAATAAAAATCATCCAGGGAAACACACACAAAGTTTAAGGTACGTATGAAGGAGCAAAGAATCAGTGAATTCAATAACACCTAACTAAACCTCAGCATCTCTCTTCTCAACCTCCAAACAAATAACTGAAAAGCATTTCCTTTTCTCGTCCAAATTATGCCTTAGAATCTCTTCAGGAAGCTTTGTTCTCTCTAAGTTTATGAATCTCACCTTTAACACAAAATAGAATTGTATGGAAAACAGATGATGAGCAACAGGAAAAAGGTTACTTCCTACCTATAAGCAGAAAAAAAAAATGGTTACTTATTAAAAAGAAATGACACAGAAAGTAGACATACCAGGCGAGCTGAATATGCCACCAACCAATCTAGCAACCCACCGAGCAAACAATTGCCCAAACCAGCCCTTCCCAAATCAAGATAATCCTCTTTCGACACTGAGTTCATTTCACAAGCTTCTAGCATCAACTGAATACGATCCAGAATTCCATGCCACTCCTTGAGGACATTTTGAAAAGCACCTTCACCGGTCAAATTCAAATAGCTACCCCGGCAGACTTGGCTGCCGCACAAACAAACAGAAGCTTCATATTCTTCCTTACTCTGTTTCAAAATGAACGGACATCAAAAGTCAGATGTCAAACCATGTCAACTATTTTTTAAAGTACAAGAAAGAACCGGCAAGAGAGACATGCCTCTGTAACAGAATTGTAATCAAATGTGATTTCCTCACCGTAGCCAATTTTACGTAAGGTATAAATTCCTATCTGGTAATGACCATCTACGGCAGTAACTCTGCATTTTGACCCAAAAAAAAAGGTTAGACCTAGAATGACAAATTACCAGCACAACAAAAAATCTAACAAAAGAAAAAGCAAAGCTATACATACAAATTCAAAGTTGTAATAAATCAGGGTAGATTTCCATAACATCTAAAATAAAGAAATTATTAGATTTAGTTATGCTTAGCAAAGAGGTATAAGTTGTAAAATATGATCACCAAAGTCAAGCTTCCAGCTGTCAAAACTTTGCAGTCTACAGCAAAGCTTGACCTGCTTTTCACATGAAACTTATAAAAAATAGGCAAAAACAAAATAAAAAAGATTATTTTGATGTGTCAAAAATTTTCAAGAAAGTCTTTAGGTAGCCAGACTGATGAAAAGTGTATCTAAGGTTATAAATTTTACTTCATTAACTATTTAAAATAGAAAGGACTGACAAGTTAAGTCCAATAATAAAACAAAAACAACAGTAAGCACTATACACAATAATGATAAAATGAAAAAAAGATGCTAGTCGGATGATATCTGATATAATAGTTCACAATAAAAGAATGTATTTTTATATGCCAACTTCCATTATCAATCCTAAGCTGGCTACTGATGGAATATAAGTAACTCAAAGCCAATAGTAGGAGACGAGCAAGTAGCTATTTCTTAATGAACAGTAGTAGTCTACACAACTTTCAATTAAGTAGACAAATGAATGTAACCAAAACAACTCACTTTGCTTCACAATTAGGTCGGCAAGAGTGACAAATTCTACTTGCATAATTTGCCTTGTGCATGGCATCCACAACGACTAAATCATATCCATCAGCATCACCCTACCACATGATAAATGACTGGTCAGCTGACATATTAAGGCAAGCAGAAATGAACACATTTGTTAAAGTAAAAAAAGCACCTTAGGCCTCTCAAGATAAATGTTGTAAAATTCTGGAGCTGGATCTTTACTGTTTTTCTGCAGAGATCGAATCCCATCTTGCTTTTCAAACCATTTCCAAACAGGATAAACCTATCAAAAAAAATTCAAGTCATTATCTTCAGCAAAGATATGAAGTTCAAGAGCAAGTGTCAAGTTGCTAGACTATACCATTGCCCGAACCTGAAACTCTACAATGGGAACATAACAATCTAAACATGTCATGATAAATTATGCAAATATATATATTTGAACTCAACTACAGTAATATGAAAAGTCCAATCATAAACACATTTCCATTACGGAAAATAAAGCTAATTACCTCTCCCAAAAACTCAACCACAAAGTCGTCTTCTCCAAAACCTCCTTCTTTGTCGCAAACAACACCAAGCCCCTGATTAATTTAGCCAGTAAACAATCACAGAACAAGAGAAATCAAAATCAAAACAAGATATAGTAGCACGCCAAGTTTATGAACATAAAGAAGTAAGTTCTACCTGTACAATAAAGGATACGTACCTTTCTGTATGCTACATATTTGTCATCAGGGCGTTTATCAATGGCCTTCAAGATACCATGACACATTCTCACAGTTCGAACATCTCCTTCCTGCTCAGCAGATTCTTGAATCGCTTCAACAACAGGCTTCAATGGATACATCATAGGAGTATTTCCAGTCCCAGTGAAACGCCTAACTTGCTTATTCAGAGTGCAAAGGAGAACATCTTCAATAAAGACATGCTTCTCCGGAAGAGACCAATCCAATTCCTCCGGCATGGAATCAAGTAAAAGATTGTGGGTGAAGGGATCAATTCCATAAACCTCTTGCTCTAAAACCTCACCTCCAAGCTCTTTTCTGGGCTTGTAGTCCTTGACTTCTGGAAGCTCCATATCTGACTCCTCTATTCCATTCTTCTGAGCATTAAGCTTCTCAACATAGTCATCCGGTAAAGATACCTGCATCTTCCGCTTCACCTCATCCTCATCTGCTACAATGACATATCTATCAATGACTTCATATTTCCTGGTAACAGGAGGAACCAAGCTTGCTTTCGTCATGCGAGCACCCCATTCACGATCATCAGTCATGGAATCCAGACCTTCATCAGGTGTAAAGTATCCATCGCCTCTTGACTGCCAAGTTCGACTTTCTGATCTTTCACTTTCTATGTCTGATGTGCTACTCTCACTAACACTCTTGCTATATTCAGAAGACTTGCCAGGATCATCAGATGTTTCACTTTCTGAATCCATTGATCTTTTATTCAATCTGGATAATCGCCTTCTAATTTCTCGATCAGATGGGTACTCTCCATTATCCAAACCACCATTCACAAAGGAAGTCCCATTGCTCCTATTCATGTACTTCCTTTCATTGATTACTTTATTGAGCTTCTTTCTATGCTTCAAAGTAGAAGAGGCACCAGAAGATGAGTCATCATCACAGAATTTGAAAATCTCATCTTTTTCATGAGAAGACTTAGAACCCCCTTCCAAACGTGTGGCAAGTTGAATAAATAATGTAATAATGCTATTCATATCCCCAGCATCACCCCGATTCTTTGCTCTGCATCAAGGTAACAAACACAATACTTTAGTACATAATAACCACTAACCAAGGGCTTTTACCAGATTTTTCACATTGATAATCAATCTTCATTAATTATGGACAAGGAAGAGGAGAAACATCATGAGAACATAAAATATGAATAAAATAAAATTTACTTTATTGCATCCCGGCATATTCGACTAATGTCCTCCTTGACTGAGCTCAATCCACGGCCAATGTAATAACCCCTTCTCATTTTATCCTGAATTTCTGCAACCTGTTACCGAGGAAAATAATTGAGGACAAATAAAAATAATTTACTGTCTAAAAAATTCCAAATTTTGACAATTTACAAAAAATAGAATGCCAGTACCTTGGGTACAAAGAATTCAAAGGTATTCTCCCTCATGATATCCCTCAGACTTGAAGCAAGAAATTCCTCCATCCTCTTATACCCATTTTCAGATTTCTTAATAGCCCAACGCCTTGTACGGGCATCCCTTGATAAAATGGATGATGATCTTCTAGCATCAAAAAGTTTTGATCGTTTGTATAGACTCCGCCTGAATAACTGATTTGCTGAGTCTCTCTTACTCACACTATCAAAATATTCTTTTAGTTCACCAAAATCATCCATATCACCCTTAACTTTTGAAACTGATGAAGATTTATCAGTGATCTGTTTCAAACTCCTCACTCTCAAATGTGAATCCTCAGAGTTCAGAGGAACGCGGGAGTTCCGGCTCTTGATCCAGTTCACATTGTGAAACTTTAGAACCAACTCACTAAATTGGCTGCAACCCCTGATATCTATAGTTGATAAGCAAGGAAAGGAGCAAAAAATTTCTTCAAGCACACTGGAGGAGATGTTGGTGCAACCAACTAGAACCATAGATCTGATCTTATCCTTGTTATATTTACCCTGCAAGCAAACAATCCGAATAAACATAGGAAGAAGTAAAAAATCTCCTACTATAATAATTCAAATCCAATTAAACCTACCACAATATTTAAGAAGACAGAATCGGTGCAGTTAGGCCCCAAAGATGACAAATCAATCTGTCTTGAAATTTCCCTGTAAAACTTGACAGAAGCTCTCCAATGTTTACATGCCAACGAAGAAAATGTAAGTGATTGCAAGTCAGCTCTTAGAAAATGGAAGACCATTGCCAGTACATGACCATCCAGTAGTCCCCAGCCTCCTATTTCAGACTCTGAACTCTCACTCTCATCTCTGCAGAAAGAAGCATCACCACGCAAATCCTCAAATGTGGCATCAGCCTTAATAGCCTGCTCATTGTCTTCCATATCAATGTCTTCTTCACTTTCTTCAAGCAAAAGGCGCGCTCTTTTGGCAGCACGTGCATCACCTTCTTTAGAAAGCAATCCCCACCCATCCCCGAATAAAAAAAAGTTAATAAGTAGCTTCAGATGTAAAACTAAATCTAGAATATCGATGAAAAAAATGTGAATAAGCAATAACTGAACACGAGGTAACAAAAGTTATGGGTCCAGTCGTGACATGGGTACAGAAATGCAGTACAAAAGGATGAGGAGGAAAAAAATCATAAACTAAGGAGACAAGAAAGTTACACAAAAATGCCCAAGGTGAAAATGTATGCAAACAGGAAGTCATGCTTAACTCCACGAACTAAGAAAAATATGCATAGACGAATACAAAGGGAAGAACAGTAGTGCACAGAAGAACAAGAGACAACTGACAATTGGGGTGACTTGATCAGCCTGCAGCCTTGCAGGCACTAGAAGAACAAAATGTATATATACCGTATTTAAGCAGATTGAGTAACAGGTTCATATGATGCATGCCAACTAGAGATGAAAATAGAAGTTATTTTTCCCTTGTAACTTTGATTGTAGCCAATAGCAAATAGAAACTAGGACATCCAAGGAATTAAAATGACTATTTTATACCTGCTTTCCAGTAAATGTGCTTCTCCAGCTCTTTCTTTGGTTGTTTTGCATTAATCCACGGATCTAAGACCTCGTTTATAGCTGCAGCAAACTCCCGGCTTTTGTATGATTTCATAACTAATTCATGCAGTTTTCCACGCATATACCCAATGAACTGGGGGTAAAGGTTAGGGAACAAAGTAGATTTTCCATTCGGTTCACTATTTGCAGCACTCTGCAATTGTAAAGGAAGATGTCCTGAAGAATCACTAGGTGTAGCATTGTTGTCCAGTCGACTCTTGACCGTAGGTTGAGAAGTCTCAGCAGCAGAAGTAACTGGAACCCAGATATTATCAAATTTACGGAAAACACTGCTATATTTTTGGATAATTCCTTTGTCAACCAAGGCCTGTAGCTCTAAAAACGATAATGGCCCTAGCGCATGTCCAGCACCATCAAGGTAGTACCATTGACCCAAATGCAACTGTAAGTCATCAACTGTGCAAATACGATCTCTTGGGGTGTTAATTGCTACAGTACATTTCCAAGAGCCCTGCATTCCTTGATAACTAACAGTTTTTAATTGAACATCACTCTCTGCAGAAGATCTCTTGCCATCACTACTAGCAGAATATGACCGAGCAGACCTTGAAGAATATCGCTCCTTTCCACGAACTTTAGTACGAGGCTCAGAAACAAAAGAACCATGGTCTTTAACCACACATGCATTTATCCTGACAACTGGTTGAATAGTTCCTTTAACACCTCTAGTGACAGTAGACTTACTTTGAGTGGATCTGCTTATGACACTGCAATCACCCCTCTCGTCTGGAATTGAAAAGGCCCAAGGAGGTAAGTCGAGTGTTTTGCTCTGGGAAGGATAATACAGGTCATCTTTCCAATGCCATCGAGGGTCTTCATACCCAGACTTAGACATTTGGCATAATGGGAAACCATCATTGAGGATGAGTTTGTTTCTAGAAGGTCTATCTTGAGCTTCATCATTCCTTTTCCAATCACCCCCTTTGCATAACCATCGACACGAAGACCAGTCACTAGAGTCACCATGAGCAATACCATAATCTCTTTCCGAAGGTGCACTGAACCTGGAATCTCCAAGTTCTTGTACTTCAATCTCCGAAAGAATTGCAGGTTCATCAGTTCTAAGATCATCCAGCTCACTGACAAAGCCAGGATGCAATCTTAAACCTGCATACACCAAGAATAAAGTCTACATGAGATCTATGTGTTGAGGGGAAGGTACATGCAGGTGATATTAAGAGCTTCCAATGAAGCTTTCAACTTTAAGTAACATTTACATAAAATTCTAGAAACAAAGACATTATACAAATGAAATATCTTATTTAATTTTCACATTCACAACAGTTCTACAAAAAAAAAAAATTGTGAGAACAACATGATAAGCTTCTGCAGCTCCTCTGCAAAGCCTCCTAATCTGCCTGCAATTACCTAGATCCCAAGATGAATTTGAGAGTTTCTAAGTAACTATAAACGAAATTTTTTTTTTATAGAAAATAAACATAAAAATAAAAATTGAACATGAAAATGAAGGACTACCATCTGAACGTATCCAACCACAGGAGCTTTAGCACTAAGGCCAGAGTTCCGAGTCATCAGACAAATCTGTAACATCAACTATACAAGCAACATGGTAACATAAACATACTGTAGGTAATGCCAAACCAACCAGACTAGTAAATTATTAGACAGCCCACATATACGCATAACAAAAATCCACCAATTATAATACAGAGATGTACCTATAACACAAAGCCACTAATTAAGAAAATAAATAAAATAGAGAAAATATCACTTTGACATTATGAAGTTGAAAGAATTACCCGAGAATATCATAAAAAGTCTTTACAATTTGAATTTATATCAAACTAGTAAATTATCAAAAATACCACTAATTTACTTAATTTTCATTTGATAGTTAGGAAAATAATTTGAATGCCACTTAGACCAGAGCAATTATTATGACCAAACACCACTTTTTCTCTCTCTCTCTCTCTCTCATTTTCCCAAACATCAAAAGTTAAAGACTAAAATAAAGGGCATTATTGGCAATTGCAAACATTTTTGGTCAGTTCAAATTTGGCCAGGGTACCAACTTATAAATTAAAAATAAAAGCATTTTTATGATATTTCCAAGACCCAAGGTCACTTTTGCAATTTTAAAAACTACAGGTACTAAAATGATATTTTCCCAACAAAATAATACTATTTTGGAGTTAATTAACCAAACTCACGAGCACAAGCAGCCACTAACAGAATAGAAAAATCCAAAATAAGTTTGCCAGAAAAATAAGAGCGAAATTAGCACAATATCATCTACAGTATAACTAATTCTATAGCAACGCAAAAACAAGATGTAGCAGTACTAGGCACATCCTAAAGGAATATTCTGGCAAAGTAACAACAAATGGTAACGGCTGATAAAAAAAAATATATGAAGACAATGTTAACATATTAACACATATACATCATAGTATATATGAAAACATAAACAAGCAATGCGTATCATTTTTACCTTCGGATTTTCCCCATTCCTCCCACGGTACATGTTCAAAAGTCGTTTGCAATACTTCTGCAGGATGATAAAAATCCATAACAGGGATCAAAATGAGAAATACAAAAATATCAAAATGAAATGAAGAATAAAAATTCTTCAAATAAAATTAACTTAAAATATTTTAAAAAGAATACCTCCAAGTGCTTCAAGTTCTTTCCCAGGAATAACAGTAATACCCTCCAACAGAGCCCCAACTCTTTCGTCGATAAGGAGATCTTCTGATAGCTCATGAGCTCCATCGCTACCATCAGGGCCGAAAACAGGCCGCAAGATAGTGCTTGCTCTATCCTCAGTAGTCTGACTACCATATTGGCTATCTACCAATAAATTTCCAGGAGCTTCTGGAGGGCTCACCAGCTGAGTTATAGAATCCGGCATAATGGATGGGAAATTCACAGTCACCAACGGTGAGACTGCATTTTCAACCGTTACCCACCTATCACTATCAATATGCTTCACCATGTGATCAGACATCAGAGCCCCTTTTTCAACCAGTGCCATAAGATCACCTAACTTTGAAGGCCCTTGTTCCACACCATAGTAATCAAGGTAAAACCATTTCCCAGTAGATAAGTCAGAAACCACTGAGACATGTGGAGGTGTGTCGCAGATATCCATATCTTCTTCCATAGAAGGCAGTTCTTCATGAGGAGCTCCACCAGTATGAGAATTTTCTTCACCATTTACACTTGGACTTTGTAACTCCTCTTTCTGGGACTCACAATTAGCATTTGACTCCACAGATTCACCAATTTTAAGCTCATTATTTTTGTCATCAGAGTCTTTAGCGGAGGGATGCGAGTCTTTTGCAACAGCTTCCTTCTGTACTTGTTTATCTTCTTGGCCTCTGTTACCACACTGGAAGTTATGCTTTTCGCCTGCTCCGCCTTTTCTACCAATTTCCCGTTGGTTATTAGGCCTACTCCGATCGTGTGGTGACCGGTCCAAGTAATTGGGAGTTCGATCCCTCCTGTCATGGTATCGAGAGCGATCTTGTGGAGACGAACTGTGGTTTCTGTGATCATACTGACGACTCCGGTCATATGGGGATCTCTCACGGTGCACAGGACTCCGGTCCTGGTAATCATAATACCGGCTCCGGTCACGTGGGGACCGCTCAGAATGACCTGGACTCGGTCCACGCCTGTCAAAAACAACTCTGGAAGGCAAAGCAGACTCATGATGCCGAGAGGAATACTTGTCTGCTGGTGCAATTCGGGACGAAGAAGAGTTTCTGTAAGGCCTCTCGACAGAATGGCGTGGATGGTGTTCGGCATGAGCAGTGCGGCAGCTATCATCCGAAAGCCTCCGACTTTTCATACCTGCATAATCCCCATAATCTCCATAATGTTTGCGCTCACCATAATCTAAATCAGCACCATAACGCTTCAATCTATTCCCGCCATAGTACTGCCCCCTCCCATAGATCTTACCGTTGTTGTATTCCTTCTTATAAACACCTTCCTCGTCCACAATTTTCGAGTTAATCCTTATATTTCTGTCTTGGCCACTCTCCCACCTGGAAGTACCTCTGTAATGCTGACCCCTTCCTCTATAAAATTCTTTCCTTCTAAAACCATCATCATTCATATATGAATACTTCCCCAAAGGTGGTGTGTGGGCATGCTCAAATTTCCATCCCTTATCCTTACCTGGATCATACCTTCGCATTTTGCCATAATTGTAATCATCTTTAGAAACTTCACCTTTCTGCCATCTATCAGGAATAAACTCTCCTTTTTCAATTTCATCCCGGTGTGTCCTCCACGATTCAAATTCATCACCTTTCACATCCCCTCTTCGCCATTTTGCAGAAAAGAAGTCTCCCTTCTCCCACTCATTCTTCCTCCATTTCTCACCAACTATCTCCCCCTTTTCAATTTCGCCTCTCCGCGACTTTTCCAGCACAAATTCCCCGTTCTCCACTTCCCCTTTGGGCCACTTCAAAGTCCCCAATTCACCCTCCTCCACCTCCTCTTTGTCCTCAGAAAATTCACCATGCTCAACTTCCTTAACACTACTACTCTTGTCACTTCTATCGAAACCCAGTTCACTTCTCTCAAACTCCTCGTTTCCCACAACTTCCTCTTTCTTGGCCTTCATCATCTTCTTCTTTCTCTCTGTGTCAACAAGTTTGAGCGACTTGGAACTGAAGCCATTGTTACCATTACTACCTCCGCAAAGCGCAGTCTTCTCCGGAATAGGAAACCTGTCCATGATGTTATGCTGCAAACACATGCATGCCACGCCTCCATCGCCCATGGAAATCCAGACCTTCTTCGCCGAATTTCAAAACCCTAATTCTCGCCCTCTCCTGGGGCTATCGATGCTCATGCTGCAATTAGCTCTCCTCTCTCCTTCTCGGATCCTTCGCTCCTATTCAAAACCCTATTCTCAACAAATTCAACAGAAACAAGATCAATACAAACCCAATGTAGGGTTTCAACGAAAACCCAGAAAAAACAACCGTAAAAATCCTATTTCATATAGGAATAAAACACCAAACTTCAAATTCAACAAGCTCAGAAAATCAAAACCCTATCCCAAAAACTCAAGAAAATTAGGGAAAACCGTAGGAAAGAAGAAATTTACAGAAGAAATTGCAGAGCTAATGAAGAGATCGGCGAGAAAATCTAGCTGTGAACCAAACAGCACGTGAAGAGAAAATTCCCAAAGTAACAGATCAAGAAACGCTAAGCAATTAAACGATGATAATCCAATTAACTTCCAGAAAATCTCGACCTCTCTGGCTTCGCTCGCTTCGCTATTTCTCTGTTCTCTCGGTTCTGTTTCCCAAAGACGAAACCTTCTTCGTATATATATTTTTGGTTATTAATTCTTTTTCTCCTCTCTTTTTGGTGCTTTTTATTAGTTTTTTTCGTTTTCCAAGCTTTGCCCTTTGGGACTGCGTTTGTGAGTGAAAAACTGTGTGGTGAGTTGAGGGAATTACGGAAGTACCCTTTAGGTCGGTAAGTTGACGTATAAGCGAGGAGGAGGAAGAAGAAAACACTTCAAGGAGGCCGTCTCTGAGTTGTAAGAGTCAACTTGGTGCCCAATCCATCTACGAGTTTAACTCGGTTTGAGGTTATTATGGGAGGATTTTCCTCTTTGTTTTCTTTTTCTTTTTTCACTTTTTAGGACTAAAATAACCCCAAAATTTAAATCACAAAAAGATACGATAAAATTAGAGGGAAAAAAAAGATAGATACTATAAGAAAAAACATTTTAAAACTATTTCCAAATCTAGAAAAAAGCAAAAACAAATATTAAAACATAATAGATGGAAGACAATAACAAATTAAATATATAAAAAAAAAATTATTTATAAAAAGCCAGAAAAAAACCAACAAAAAACAAAAGAAAAATGATTTTATAATTGAAAAAAAGAAGAAAAAAATAGATGAGGGTAAAATTGAAAAGTGAAAACCAAATAAAGAGAAAAATGAAAATAAAAGTTAAAAAGTGATTAGAATTGAAAAAACATAAATAAATAAAAAAGATGCAGAAGAAAATAAAAGAAAAATGAAGATAGAATAAGAAGAAAAAATACATGGGCAAAATTTTAAAAAATGAAAAAATAAATGAAGGGTAAAATTGAAAATAAAAGTTTCAAAAAAATAAGTAAAAAAAAGAGAGAGTTAGAATTGAAAAAAGAAAAGAAAAGAGTGAGATGTAAAAAATAAAACTAAAAAAGAACCAGAAGAAAAGAAGAAGTTAATGCAAGGCTATTATGCAAAAAAGAAAAATATTGGTTGATGACGCATTTTACTGTTCACACACTTTGTGCTATTGTAGTAAATATAAGTAAATTTATATTTTTGTCTATTAAAAAAAAAAAAGATGAAAGGGCGTTTATGAAGAATTGAGAAAAAAAACAATACGAGCAACATTG
>WUAT03000008.1:4487704-4502616 GCA_010015005.3 Ulmus americana
ATTTATTTTATTTTAACTATTTATTCCTTTTTACATATTAACAATTTTTAGTCCACATTTTGTGGTTTAAAAATCCTACTACTACACTTTATTACTATTTTACACTTACGTTTCTTTCTAGTAACAATTTATTTGTTTTTAATTCTTATCAATACCATACAAATTTTTTTTTAAATAATGGGCTTAGTCCATTATCCATTCCTAAAACAATAACTCAAATTTGCTTAGCCCATTTAAATTTAAACTTTCATTTAAATTATTTATTACTTGTATTTATTTATTTTAAAACAACCCTATCATCTCACACTTTACACACTCACATATATCATTTTCATTTTTCATTTTTATTTATTTATTAAAGAGTCACCTAGACTACCAAAACACATACATATGTATATATCACATATCATCTTCTTCATTTTTGTTTCCTCTCTTCACACCGCGTAGTACCACCATGAACCACACCGGACTAGCCGACCACCCTGCACCACCAGCCTCTCCAGTCGCCTGCCACCTTGTCGTTGATGCAAGCCATGTCGGGCTGTTATTGGCGGCGTGTGCCGAGCCATGCAAGGCTCGGCTGGTCGCTTCAACCGCTAGCCATCCCTTCCAACACCGCCGCTCACTCCGCCTTGAATCTCTGTTTCCGTTGCTGGGTAACCTAGCCTGTGGGTGGTTACGAGACAAGAACCACTATGAGAGCTCCTCCATGGTTTCTCTCTAGCCTCTATCTCTAATTTCTACTTCTCTCTCTAACTCATCCAAGTCTAAACAGTAAAGAAAGTAGAGGGACGATCGGGCTTCCCGATTTCAGCAAGTCGTCTTGCTCCTTTCCCCTCACCACCGCTGCAAAACCTATTCCACCGCCACCAACCAAGCCTCTGCCTCTTCCTTCTTTCTCACTCTCTCAAGGATTTTGCTTTATAAGTCTAATCCGATGTAGTGCTTCACTTTAAAAGCACACTAACAAAAGTAATACTTATTGGAATTGGAACTGACTTAGTGTAATAGATTAAACGCATATCATGTGTGTATATACATATACACCTTATTTATTTATTTATTTATTATTATTATTATTTAAGCATATGGGAAAGAAAGGTATGGAGTGTAAATGGGCTTAAGCCCATAAAAAATAATGTCTTGATCCACAACAATTTCAAATGGGTCTTAAGTCCATTTAATGTTTTACATACAAAAAATAATTATTATCTTTGTGGTTAATAGTAGTAATTATCCAATTTTATGAACAACGTCCGTAGCACAAATTTCGTAGTGACTTTCGCTCAAATAGCTCTTAATTCTATTTAAAATAATAAATTAGAATTTAACTTATTAATTAATTCGGAATTGTGCTATTTTAACAATATTTATTTATTTAATACTTGCTAATTATAGCTTGTAAAATTTAAAGTATAAGAAATTTTGGAATTAATTTATTGATTTCAATCCGAAATTTTATACCATCTTCAAACTCTTTTTTTGTAAACAATGTTATAAAATTGAGCAACTTTGTTACTTAATTTTGCGGATAAAATATCTTAAGATTCTCATTTATTTATATGGTAAAATATTATAATAACAGTAAGATATTTTGGAGTGTCACAATTTTAGGGACATTTGGCGCTCTAAGAGGACGGTAGATTTCACCCACTACCGGACATCATTACTATTACAACGAGTCAAAAATTTAATGATTAAAAATGTAATTTCAAAAGAGTACTAACTTGCAACTTCCGCAAATTTATGGCCAGTTTTGCTAATAGCCTTCGTTTTCAAACAGGCCCATCTGTAGTTATGGCAACACCACTAAAACTAAACAGATTTTTATTTGGGCTACTAAACTACTGGTTTTGAAAACCAAAGTAAAGCTCATGGCCATTCTTTTATTTTTATTTTTTATTTTTTTATTCTTTGATTTAAAATCATCATAGTATTTAGTAAGGTGATTTGTCAAAACAAAAATTTCTTAAAATATTTTTTACAACAGTAAAATCACATCATATGAATGAGTTTATTTTTTTAATAAAATATTACTTTTCCTTATATTTTTTTCATAAAATATTATTTTTATTCGTCATTTTTTAAATAAAATATAATTATTTTTTATATATTTTTTAATAAAATATAATTTTTTTATATTATTAATTATAAAATTTCGTGAAATTCCACTATTTTTTATAAAAATTTTATTTAAAATATTCTTAATTAAACAAAAATTTTGTTTAAAATATTTTATTTAAACCAAACAAAAATTTTAATTAGGTTGGAGAATCACGAACCAAACAAACAGCTGCTTAGTATTTGTGCAAAGGATTTTTTTTTTCTCCTTTTTTTTGCAAAGAAAAGATCAAGATCACCAAGTCCACGTTCATTTTCCACCCTGTTCCGTCTTATCAACAACAATACAATTTTTTTTCTCTTTAAAACGAGAAAAAGACGCTCGGGTCCAACGAAACCAAGATCCCTTCCAACAGCCGTCTGCTCTTGCTCTTTTACACGTGAGTTACGTGAATCCGATTATCCGAATTTCAAAAAAAAAAAAATAATAGGACAGGAGAGATACCGAGTAAACATGGTAGTTTTCCACCACGTCATCATTTCCACTTCAATATTATTTTTTTTAAAATTTTTTCTGTTACTAAATAAGCAGAGCGGTCGCCTAGTGAACGTGAAGTCCCTACGCTACGGATCCTCTCTGTAAAGCCTTTTTCCGAGTGATTTCTCTCTTTCAGCGTCTCTACATTTCTCCTTCCTGGATCCGAATGATATAAGAATCATTCACCTTCTCTACCAATTTGGATCTCTCTTGTAAATTTCTTCACCAGCATTCGTTTTCCTGGTAATTCTTAATCTTTCCTTTCAACTAGCTTCTTAAATTATTGGTTTCGATGAGGATTCATGTTGAGATTTCGCGGTGCGAATTTGTATGTTTTATTATTTTCTGTTTGGTTCCCGAGAAAATGTGGAGGAAATAGTATGGCGGAGAAATCTTTTCTCCTTTGTGGTTTTCTCTTTCGAGTTGACTTTCTTTATCAAGAAACTGAAGAAATCTTCTCTTTTCTTTCCGAAAAATTCCAGTACTCCTAGAAAGATAGTTCTTTTACTGCTTTTTATTCATATGCAATTGGATTCATGAATGTATGGCATAGATTTAGATTGTTTATTACTATTGTATGAAGGAAAAATAGATATATATATTTTAATTCGTTTCCTTTTTTTTTTTTTAATCTAATTCTTACTGGTAAAAGCTTTATCAAAGTATTTAGTATACATCTGAACTCTCAACTTAATTGTTATTTTTTATTTAACTACGCAGTTGGAGGTTGTAAATGGCAAATTCTAATCCCACGTTCGACTTGAAGGAATTTAAGATTCCTAATTATATACTAGTACCTGAATCAAAGGTTGATGCTCCTGCTCATGCTCCTAAATGTCCTGTGATAGTTTTCATCAACTCCAAAAGTGGTGGCCAACTTGGTGGTGATCTCCTTAGAACCTATCGTACTCTTCTCAATCCAAATCAGGTATATTTCACTATTCTATAGCATGTTGATGATAATTTTATGATTTAAATTTTGAACTAAATTGAAGTTGACTATTAAATTTAGCTGCGAATAATGTTGCAGGGCTAACTTAAATGGGCTAATTTCAGGTTTTTGATTTGGGGGAAGAGGCTCCTGATAAGGTGCTGCACAAAATTTATGTTAATTTGGAAAAGCTAAAGGTGGGAGGAGATGAGATCGGAAATAACATTAAGGAAAAATTGAGATTAATTGTGAGTTTTATGTCAATTTACAATTTTTAAGAATTAAGCAACTCACTAGTTATTAGTTATAACTGGGTAGATAATCGTTTTCTAGTTTGTGACATGTTTCCTACTTTTAGGTTGCAGGAGGTGATGGAACAGCCGGTTGGCTTCTTGGAGTAGTTTCTGATCTCAAATTATCCCATGCACCTCCAATTGCCACAATGCCTTTGGGTACAGGAAACAATCTTCCATTTGCATTTGGCTGGGTAGGTTTAGTATAGCGTTATGATTTGAAATTACCTACATATGACTGCCTTAGATTTGACTAGTTTGAGAGAACTTTAAGTTTTGAAATTTAGATAGCCTGCCACAAGCTTTCTTATGCTTTTATCACTTCTTTCAAACATATATTTGTGAATTCAAGACTCAAAGCTCATAAAGCATAATTATTGTTAAGCTAGAGCTATTTCCAAAAAGAGTCTTTTTACTGGTAAAATTCTAAATTTCCTTGTTCAAACCACTGTTTATCAGCAATATGTTTATATGACAGTAGCATATTGGTAATGATTGTGCACTGTAAACATCTCAATTAGTGTATCTCTGATGTATTGTTTGCTTACAGGGGAAGAAAAATCCTGGGACGGATCATCAATCAGTGGTATCATTTTTAGAGCAAGTGATGAAAGCAAAGGAAATGAAGATAGACAGGTCTACCATTATCGTTATCTCCCTTGTTCCATTTTAACTAATGTACAATTAGAATGGAGAAGATTTACTGTCCTTTACTGTCAACTCTTTCTCCAAAAGATTCGAAAGTTTTATGTTTTCCACCAGAAAAATGCTGTAAGAAGATTTTAGAATTGTGGAATTAGTACCTTAATTGATTTTAATTGTGGTTTGTTTCATCTTTGTCATTTATGGCTGATGTTCAGTGCAAGAGTAGTGGAGTAATACTGATTAAACCTTAATTTTTGGGCTCATTATGAATTTTTTTGTTTTTTGTTAATGAAAGATTCTCTCTGGTCTTGTTACTGAGTTTCTTTTCTATTTGATTGTGATCTAGTTGGCACATAGTGATGAGGATGAGGGCTCCACGAGAAGGTTCGTGTGAACCCATTGCACCACTTGAACTACCTCATTCTCTGCATGCATTTCTTCGTGTCTCTGAGACGGATAAGCTAAATGTGGTAAGTATGCCCATTCATAGTTTTTGTCAACCTTGTATTTCTTGAACATTCAGAAACTGCATCCATTGTCCATGCTCACATTAAAAAGAAAATTTATATTACTCGTCAGAATTTATATATTTATATGTTCAAAGATTATGGTTTATATTTGCTGAAGGGATCTAGATTTCCTTATCTATTTGACACCATCATGTATATTTGTCATTCGGCTAAATATCTCATGAAGTTGGTGATATTTTAACATGGAATTAAGTTATTTATTTAACTTTTTTCAAAGTCTGCCCTTTAGGCATAGCCCAGTGTCATCTAAGAAAGAAAAAAATGTTATTGATTCTCAATTTATGTCTTGTTTCACTTGCCTTTGGAAAAGTATTGTTAAATTCTCAATTGTTTCTTCTTCTTATGCATCAAATGGTGAACTTATTCAGGAAGGTTGCCACACATTTCGTGGGGGATTTTGGAACTACTTCAGCATGGGTAAGAAATACTCACCTGAGTGCTGACCTAGCATTTAGACCTTTACTCAAGCAAGCACGATTCTTTCTATAAATTATCCCCTAATTATGAATACCTTTTAAAGCCCTATTTTTTAAAATTATCAGAATATAAAACCATTGTTAGTCACCTCCTAATAGCTTAAGCTTTTCTGATGGATTGGTAAACTAACTTGGTATCAGACCAAGTGGTCTTGAGTTCGAAGGTTTAAGCCTTTGAGATGTGTTGACAAACTAAAATAAATATTTATATTTTTAAATTTTAATTTCCATTACATTTTTGTTGTTGTTTTTCTTAAGCCGTGTAGTTTTTATCATCAGCTGCTTCCCTTTATGCACTGTTTAACATTAAAATGATATGTGATTTGTTGTATGCAGGAATGGATGCGCAAGTGTCATATGCCTTCCATTCTGAGAGAAAGTTGCATCCTGAGAAATTCAAAAATCAGTTAGTCAATCAGGTACTGTTTAGACTTCCTGCCATTGTATAATGGTAAAAGTTCCAATATTTTGATCGGCAGTGTAAAACTTGACATTAGCTTCTATTGTCCATTTATGAATGCTATGGAGAAAGCAGTTGGAACTTGGAACTGTCTAGATTTATTTAAAGCATGCTCACTTTTATATGTAGAATAGGTCTATATTTTCCCTTGATCGTCCTTCATGAAGGATGAACTAGAGCAGTCTCCAAATTCTTCAAAGAGTTAAATATGCTTCTAGGTTCTGCTCAGTTGTGCTGTAGAAATGAATTATTGCAAGCTTCTTTATAACTTTTGCTTCTGATATGACTTGCAAATATGGATCCTCACTGAAATTCTTGAAAATATGCTATTTCCAATAATGCTGCTGATGCTATTTAATATTGATTGGATTTAACTGTATGTTCCTGAAATTTATGGAAACAGTTTCTACTTGCTAAATTCATTTTTTTTCCTCCAAAAAATCAGAGTACTTATGCAAGGATTGTGGGTTCTCAAGGCTGGTTTGCTGCTTCCCTTTTCCATCCCCCTTCACGGTAAGTACGTCTTGATTTCCATCAAACAAGGAATTACCATGCAAACTGGCAAGAGCTCTCTATACCACAGAGTTTATTGTTAAAGAGATTACTTCTGTTGATGCAGGAACATAGCTCAACTTGCAAAGGTGAGCATAATGAAAAGACATGGTCACTGGCAAGAGCTTCCCATACATCAAAGGTAAATTGTTACTTATGTTTATATCTATAATTTACTTGGGGTTATATATACTAGAGTTTGTGCCAGATTTTTGTATTGAATCACTTGCAGTCTTGCACTCTTCATTTTGCGTCTTAAAGGTTGATGTAGGTGCTTGTTTTATTTGATCCTTTTATTCCATTTCCCCCTAGTAATACTCAATTGTGCTTTCTATTAACACTTCCTTTTCATGACAGCATTAGGTCAATTATTTGCCTGAATTTGCCTAGTTTTTCTGGCGGACTAAATCCTTGGGGAACACCGAACAGCAAGAAAACTCGGGATGTCAGTCTAAATATATCATTTCTTTTTCCTGGATTGTAAACTTGTATCTTAAAAAGCTCCAATCAATTTCATTGTGGTTGTTTGCTCAACTCTTTGACAAATACCTTTATTGATAATGACTTTACAGAGAGACTTGACTCCACCATATGTAGATGACGGTCTTATAGAGGTTGTTGGTTTTAGAAATGCTTGGCATGGGCTTGTTTTGCTTTCTCCAAATGGGCATGGGACTCGTCTTGCCCAGGTAACTAATTATGCTTCGCTACATGTTTTACAAAAATTATAGCTTATAAACACTTGATGGCTCATTGAATCCACAGGCTCCCAAGTTTATTAGTTGGATATTGCATTTTCAATGTGAATTCTCAGTCCCATGCAATTTAATCACTTTTATCGTCATTCTGTTATGGTTTCAGGCTCATCGAATCCGTTTTGAGTTTCGCAAAGGTGCTGCTGATCACACTTACATGAGGATTGATGGAGAACCATGGAAGCAACCTCTCCCAGTTAATGATGATACTGTTGTGGTTGAACTATCTCACCTTGGCCAGGTGAACATGCTTGCTACTCATGATTGTAAATCTAAAAGTGTTCATGATCATTCAATTCACACAAATCATGATGATGAAGACAACGGTAATTCAGAAGAAGATTTCATGGCCGCAGAGGAGTTTAGGAAGTTTGGTGCTGCAGACACATTTAAAATCCCAGAAGGGATTGCTATTTCTCATCTTAGTTGAACTAGTTAAGCTAATTAAAATCCCAGAATGGTTAATCTACTTTCTATGCAATGTTTTATAACAATAATTTGTTTTCCGATAGTCAATTGCTATAGTTGCTGTACCCCATTTAGCTAGGATCTTTACGAATGTCGATCAACTTGTTAAATTTGAGTCTAAAGGCAGTGCGGGAGGATGAGGGCTTTAGGGTGATGACAATATTTACAGCTAGGATTTCTTTCCATCACAAGAATTTCCAAGCTTATTAGGCAGAAATTTATAATATTGTAACCATCTCAAGGGGGAGAAAAAGGGGACTGCAAGCCTGAAAGGAAAATCAAAACTGTAACAGAGTACAGTATTTGAGTGAGAGAATAATATGTAATCTCGATTTCTATAGAGAATAGTACATCATATGCAGATAGCACAATATAGCTATAATACATTTGGGTTAAAAACAAATTCATAATAGCAACGAAGGAAAAACATGTGCGAAAATGAGGAAGCAGGTAAATAGGATTAGCAGTCCCCATTCGCAAACAGTAGAAAACTGCAAAAACGTAAATGCTGATGAAAGGAATCTAAACTGAGAAAAACTCCAATTTTACATCAAATGGTGTCTGCAGCTTCACCGGAGTGATCATCGTACCCATCTCTACTAATACCCTGTATACTGGTAATCCCCCACACATTTTGTAACGGCTTCGCTGGCCTTCTGGGATTCGGCCCTTTCTTCTATTTTTTTCTTCTCCCTGAAAGTCATGATAAAAATACTACAGTTACCAAGGGAAGGCACTAAGCATAAAACATCTATTTTGTGTAAACAAGCCTTTTTCTCTTCATACTTCTTTTACTTGGAAGCAAAAGTGAACAAAAACTTTTCAACATCATATTAATGTGGAACATAATAGGGCAATATTGTGGGATGTTCAGAAACGAATAAGATTCAATCATTCAGCAGAGCTTTACAATGCCTGATGAATATCATGTTCAAGCATTTTGTATTAGTCAAGAATTAATATGGGAAGGAGAGATACCTGTCCACATATTCCTTTAGCAGCTCCTTTGCCTGAACCAATTTGGAGAGCAGATTGCGATATACATCAAGATCCCGGTCCACACTTCTTTTGTCAATGTTTAAAGCTGTGCAAAGCTGTTGAATAGCACACGCAAATATTGACACATCAGTTAAAAACTCTTTCACCCTATCTCAATGAATTTCATTAAAAATATATAGCCCCTGAAACAAGTTAAATGGCAATTTCAGATGTAGTGTCATAAAAGAGTGAGCACTTTAGCAGAAATAGAGTTACTGAAAGCAATACACTTGAGTGTGCATAATGTATCAGTAACGATTTCATAACTGGGGCAAGACAAGCCATATATAAAACTTGCAGTCCCACATGATTTATTTCTGATTACCTCATAGGCACAAATGACTAAAATAATTAAAGTTTCATCTACTTAACAAATCATCCATATTGCTGCATCTACAATGACCTGTAGCCAGCTAAACATCAACTCTTATATGATAAATGTTTGAGACAATAATTTGGACAAGAGGACTAAGAAGAGCCATTCTCTCTCTCTCTCTCTAAAATCAAAGGAATACTAAAGGGTGATAATGATTTAGCCACTTTATCCAATCCAAATTGTATTGGCTCAAAAGTTGAGCACTTGGCTTAACTATCATCAATGTGTTGTAAGTGCAGTAGGACCAGAAGGAAGGACAAACCTTTTCCAAGATTGTTGGTTCAGTTGCATTTGCCAACTCAATAAGACGAAAGAGTCCAACAGCAAAGAAACGACTGTAGCTAAATTTTCCCTGGCTTGCTCTTTCTGAAATATCCTTCAGTATCCCCTCTACATCCCCTTCTTTGGATGAAAACTCAACTAGTGAACTTGCATTTTGAGCCCGAGCCCACTCCTCCAACTTTCGTGCATCAGCTCTACAATGTATGACGTGAAATTCATAGTAAAGGATCAGATCATTCTCAAATATATATCAAATAAATTAAGCAAAAGCCAATCAAATCTCTAAGAATGATGTTTTATTTCTTCCCACAATGACACATTGCAAACTAAAAATTAAATGATGGAAAAGAAAATGAGGAAAGGAAAGCTAAACTAAAAAGCCAAACCTATAATCTTCTGGTTCCTCTTGTAATGCCTTAATGTACGCTTGGAAGATAGCCTCACGATCCTCATCACTAGGATAACCTTCCATGAGCTGATCATAAACGGTGACAAAACCAAGAGCAAAAACAGGGTCATAACGGTATGTCCTCTTGTAGCGCATCAAATGTTGCTGCACAAGCAGCTCCAGCAACACTGTGTTATAGATACTTGGGATTGGCCGTTTATAGGCCTTCAGAAAATTTGACTTAGTGTCAGCAACAGTTGGCGGATCTGCATATTAAGTGAAGAAATGTATTGTAACAAAGAAAACTATGAAGGTTTCTCCTTCCCCAGTGGACAAAAGATGAAAAATTTATAGCAGCAAATTTGATGAGAGATAAACTATAACAGATTGACATGTATTGGATACAGAAATCAGAGCAGGTTCCCAAGACAAAAAACATATCAATAATCAATTTTAAGTAGTTCAATGTCTTAAAGATGAATACCAAAAGGAAATTTTGACCAACTTGGCAAAACATATTGTTCTGGGTACATTAATTCATGCGTGATTAATTTGGTACATAAATAAGTGCCACTAGAAAGAAGAGGGCCAGATTTAGAAATATTTACAAAGCTATGCTGGTCTAAACTATAAGTTCAACCTCTCAAGAAGTGTGTTTATTACAGATTTGGAGGGAAAAAGAAGCAAAATAAATAAAATTTACATCAGAACCTAGTTTTCACATAAACAAATCAAAGAAAAGTAGCCTAATTCTTCAAAGGATTTTAATGACCAAAATCCAATATTTAGCAACAAATAAGTAAAATCAATAACATTGCAGGCAATTTCAGGCAAAATTCATTAAGTTCCCTTCAAATCGAGTATTCCTATCTCCCATAAAATCAATAAAAAACATGCCCATTCGAACTAATTTAGCTAATTTTCTCGGCGACCAAACATATACCAGAAACAATCACCAATCAGTAACCGGAATGACTAAAAACCCACCTGTAGTTGTAGACATGCAATGGACTACCAAACGAGAACTCGAGTTCAATGCCCGAACGCCCATATACCGACACGAACAGCTCGTACGGAATCGGAAGCACTCGGAATTGGAAGCTAGATTTCTGGTCGACGACGACATTGAGACTTTCCTATCAGAACACTGAGTCAATGCCGAGAAAGACAGAGAAGTGAGAGACGCCATTTAACACAGAAAGAGAAAGAGATGCTCAATTTTCCGGGAAAGTGTTTGGCATAGTGGAAAAGGAGAGAAAATTTGGCGTACAGTTCTTGTATTGGATTTTTATTGTGAGAACAAAAAGAGGTCCACGAAGAAAAGCTTATCCAGTATATGAAAGGCAATAGCTTTTTGTGATTTTATGAACCAACCAGTAATTACTGGACACGTGTATTCAAGTGATTGTGATTTTCTGATTCCGTGGATCTCATGGTTCTAACAGTCTCTTCTCTCTTTACTTGTGCAATGAAGGTATACCAGTCGGCTAAGCAAGGGAACAAAAGTCTATTACATAAGGTTTTATGGTAAATTATTTTTAGGATTTTTTTTGAATAATGGCAAATTATGTTAAATAGACCAAGGTGAGGTCATTTAACGCGGTATAGACTGGTTCATCTTAAATGGACTCTTAAAGTCTTAATACCTAAAATATTGCTAAAATCATGTTTTATTACTTAAGAACTTAAAAAAGAAAAAATTCAAAAACAAATCGTTCATGCCCACCTCATTTAATTCGGAGAAAAATTGCACTGTTTGGTATGAATCAACACGGTGCACTGTGCTATTGAGAAAAATTACCATCCCTAGTTGTGTTTCACTCTTATCTATTTAATCTTCTCACTCTTTTCTTCACAAAGCCATTTGAGAATTGAGACCCGTTTTTGTTTTCTTGGGGTTTATTAATTTATTTTGGAAGAATGGGGTTACTCCCCTTTTTCTTGAACCCCTTTTGAGAATTTTGTGGTGGATGATCAAATATGGTGTATAGATAAGCAAGAACATCGAATACACCATTGGAAACAACACTAATCAAATATGAGGTTTCCTCAGCCAAGTCTTAACCTAAAGAGATAGCTCAAACATATCTGCAAACAAAATAAATGTGTTAGTATATCAATCGTAATGTCTTTACAATTTGTGAACAAATACGACCTGATAATTGTTAGTTATATCAGTGATATTTATTAGTCATACATTAGTATTTTTTAGTCATACAGGCAATATTTTTTAGTTATATTGGTGATATTTGTTGCCAGACCATTAGTATTTTGAAGTCATAATCACTACTACAAAATGTGTAATAGGAGAGAAGAGAAACGACACGGGTTTGTCGAAAAACCTTGCTGTTTCTATTTTTTGTAATTAAAAGAAAGAAAAGAAAGGGAAACGGCAGACCAAATTTTGTATGTAGAAAGAGAAACAGATTTGAACTGACGTTTTAAGTCCCAGCGTTAAAAAAAAAAAGTGTGTATGTCATGTGAGACTTTCAGCGTCGATTTTCCAGAACCAACGCTGTAAGTCATTTATCTAAACCAGTTGCGACCAACCCCCCATTTCGACTCAAGTTCTCCCAAAAATTTCTCTCCGGCAATTTTTCTCTCCTTCGGCCATATTCCGACCACTCCAACATCTTAGACTTGCATTCCCCTTGGGTTTCTTCTACATTAAACTAAGGAACGATATTTAAACATTTATTTTGTATTTTTTTAGAGTTTATGTGAAATTTTTGGGTTATATAATTTTTGTGAAAACATTACCAATTAAATATTGTTTTGTTGTTACATTATTGATAACAAAAAATGATATGGGTAAGCTTTTGTACGGATTACATTTTGGAAACTTTGGTTTTTGATTTTTAATTTGGGGAAATTTGGGAATTTAGGGTTTTTTCAAAGAATTTTAAAATTTTGGCTTAATTTGTGTACAATTATGCTAATTGTTGATTCGTAATTGATAAAAATGTTATGGTAATCTTGTGGAGCGATTAGTTTTGTGTAATTTCGTTGTAATCGGTTTACTTTAAAAAAAAATAGATTTTTAGGATTTTTTTGGGAAACATTTGTTAAATTTGATTAATTAGTATGTTGTGGTGAATTAGATGTGGTTTTTGAATGTATTTGAGTTTTATGTTTGCAGGAGGTTAGTCATATTTTAAGGGAAAACTCTGCTAAAATTTTGTTTAAGTGAACATTACATACTAATTTCATAATATTTTTAGGTAGGCTAGTCAAGGAAAGAAAGGTACCCGCAGAGCGACAAAGATGATTAGTTTGACCCAAATTAGTCATTGAGGACGTATGCCAATAGAGTTCAATGAACTTGGAAATCCTACTGGAGAAGGTGATGTGCAATTTGCTAGATATGTAGGTATGTTGATTCGAACAAGTCTGTGCATCTTCTAATTACTTAGTTACTCACAAACATCTAATAATTAATAATCATTCATTCACTTTAAGTGTATGCATACAGTCATATATGAACATAACTCATAAGATGTGGCCACAAGTTCTCATTGAGGTTAAGAACAAAATATGGGATGACTTGAATGTAAGTTAATTTTTGTTTATATCCACAATGCAATATAAAGTATATATGTATATATATGTTTAGAAATCTAACTTTTAAATTTATTGCATATGTAGAGCGTTTATGATCTTGATAACCATGTGGATCACTGAATGGAGATAATGATAGACACTGGCAAGTATTGGACACAGTGGAAAATTCGGGTAGCAGGTAGGCACATCCATGTGCCTAACCCACTCGATTATCCACTAGAGAAGTATTATGATGTCATCACTCTAGAAAAGTTGATGAAATTTTGAGTTTATTGGACGTCCCCCGAGTTTCTAAAAAAGAGGGGAAAAATACTGATATTCAAAAGAAAGTTTTTTACCCTCATCACACTGGGCGTGCGAGATATTTATGAATAGAGGCGGAGGTGGTAAGTGATTATTATTTTGAATTTTATACTTGTGTTTATTATGAAACAGAAAATGTTTATTTAAATATTCTAATATACTCGATGTACTTGTAGGTCGCAAAGTTCGGCTAGGATTATGACCGATCCCAATTTTGGTTGCATTCAAGAAAAAATAAACAAGGAAAATATCTGGAGGAGGCGACGCAATGAATTAGCGAAGAGACTATAAGTTCCTTTATTGTACATTAAGTAATTAAATAGTTCTCTTAATGGATTTATGTTAACCTTGTTTTGGTTTAATTTGCAAGAGTCGCTAACTCGACGAGCCACTGCAGGCAAAATTACTCCACAAGGATGCATGACATCCTTAGATGGCTTTGCCCAATAAGGAATACCCCAGTCAGGTACGGGATTTGGGTAAGCATTACAATTGGAGTAACACATTAAATGCTTCACAACCTAAAGGCTTCGCCAAGCAAGTGCAGAATAATTTTAATCTAGTTCAGGAGCAAATGTAGCAGTTGCAACAGAAGTATGAGATACTTCAAAAGCAAATGTTCCAAAAGGATATGGGGACCAATGCTAAGGGGAGTTGTGAGGAATATCCTCAAACTTAGTTTGGAGTTGAGGAGCATGTGGAGTTGATCATGACCCCACTGATAGACAAACAGGTAAATGTCTAACTATATATAAATAATGCGGCTTGTTCATTTCCCTCCATTTCCCAAATCTGCCTGGCTCATTAACGTAGGGGCTCAAATAGAACCGGCTACGCTTCCTTAACTGGACTGGTTTTTCGCCTACTGAAGTCTTACGCATCCCGCTTTCTACCTCGTCACGTTCTCAACTTGACAGTCCTCGTCGTATATGATTATCACAGGAGTGACGATGGTGTATTGGTCATCGCCGTCGCGGGGCAGCGACACACTCGGCTCGGTTGAGTCTTTCCGGGTCGGTTGGGTTATAGCATCTAAAATTTGCTCTAGCTTCTCACCCAAGCCTTTCACAATCGCCTCTTGCGTATCAAATCGAGCAATCATCTTGGCCCTTACATTTTCCACTTCTACGTTGACGTGGTTGAGCAACCTTGACTCCATCAAATCTAGTTGGGCCGATAACCACTCGGGCTCGAGTTGTGCTTGGGGCTGTGACAAAAACAAATAAGAAAAGTTAATGATACATATATTAACAAT
>WUAT03000008.1:4508610-4520608 GCA_010015005.3 Ulmus americana
AGAAACAACAATTAATGAACCAACTAGAATACTTGTTCACATATTAACTAGTGATGATCATCCAATGTGTGAAAGGAAACAAAAGTAAACTGTAATTCTCAGAAAGTAAAATGGTTGATGCATAGATAAACTCAACTAACCAGAAAAAAAGCAATTTGAGCCCAAAAAACAAAGACAATGCCTGACCTTATCCACAGGCGTCATGCTTGCTATTGTTTCATCAGTTAGACTGCCATTTGAATCCCTCCTAGCCTCTCCACCAAGTAATGTAATTTGCTTCTGCAACTCCAGTATATGTTCTGCCTGCAATAATAAGCTCAAGTGAATCAGGGGAATTAAAAAAGAAAGTAATCGTGTCAGAGTATCTCTAACTAAACCATCTGAGCCAATTAAGAAGATCTTTTAATTAATAATTCAATCTTATCTCAAACTATTTTTGTAATAACATTATAAGCACCATTTCATGAAATTGGATGGCAGTCAAAGGTTCCAACAAATACTGTTAAAAGTTTTGAAATCGTTGTTGAGAAACTAGCAGAAGACATTGATGATTCAGCAAAGAGACTCTACGTTCTTGCAGCCAATAAAAAATAAGCAAAGCTTATACTAAATTATCACTTTTACTTACTTGAGATTCAGCAATACAACGTGTCACTTGGGTAATCAGGCATTGTGCATGGAAGGCATGTCCACATGGAAAGACATAGAAGGGTGCCATTGGTCCCACCGACATATAGCCCCGGGCCATCTGATATTCCCTACCCACTGTTAATATTTTACGCTTGCATACCTGATCAAACAAATTTTCGAAAGTCATATTCCAGATACATGCACAACTCGGGCAGAAATTAAGTTTGAAGTCTAAGGGAAGAGTTTAGAAATAAAGGTTTGAGAGTAGTCAAAATGGAAACCATATTCCGAGCAAATTGAAAGGGCTACATAGTGATGTAACAAAATACTTATTCAACGTTGGAATTAGACTTCTCTAGACAAACTAAAAATAAAAGGAGCATGAGCTAGACAGGCTGTTTGGAGATTGCTTTGGAAACTAGCTGCATACACGAGTAACATATGGTTTAACTTGATTTGATAAATGAATAGGTTAGCAATGGAGAATCAACACAAAACAATTAGTACCCCGCAATCCTCATCACGATCAATCACAGCATATCTTTGAGCAAGTGCACTGATATCATTTCTGATGTTGTCTGCACCATGTGTTGCATCATTCATCTCCTGTTTCAGCTGTTCAATTTGCTTGTTGTAATCCTCTAATGATGAGCAAATTGCCTCCTGCAAACACACAGGAGAAATTCATTATCCACTGGCAAATACTTTGACTTCGAAAGCACAAGAACTATGAGGTTGAGAAAATTGAAACTACTCAATATCTGAAAATAATTGTACTTTGAAGTCATCAATCAAGGCAAAGTCAGGAAAGAATGGTAAAATGTCCTCAATCTTCAAAAGGCCGTCAGTTTCCTTGAGAAATGCTATTGCTTTGCGTATGTTATCCCTTTTAGCCCCCTTTTCCTGTTCAACAACATGCTTGGCAATCATGAGCCAAAGCTTCTTTCTCAGGTCTTCGTCATCCTCAACCTTATCAGCTTCAGCCATAGCAAGCTCAGGATCAACCTAAAGTATGAGAAGAAGAATATAAATAACAACAATAGAAAAGCTTTTTTCAGCAATAATGAAAAGGATATCTAAAGGGAGTCAGAACTTAAAATTCCACAGATGTCGTCAATGGCCATGAGAACAAGAGATAATGAGTAGCAAACATCCAGAAAGGAACAAAGAGAATGAAGTATAGCCATTAGTGTTACACAATACCTGTAGGGCGAGAGCAACTGCTTCTTCATGCATGGACATCATGCTGTATATATGAACACAGGCACGCATTCGCTTTTCCTTCAAACAAAGGCGTAAAGCATACTTAGGATCATAGAAGAAATCAGGGCCATCTTCCCGGCCTTTCCCAAACTTGCATTGCAGGAAACGCAATAGTGCACTATCATCTTCCTGTGCAAGCAAAACAAAAGTTTAATTCACAAATTCAGTCTACTTTTGAGCAAATGCTAGAAGAAGAAAACAACAAAAACTGATAATGACTTCATTCTTTTCGTGATTTGAACAATGATCCTATTTGGTAATATGAATACTATTACTATTCACATCCTGTTTGAATCATGATTCAAATTATGAAAAGAATATCAGTTTAGAATCATACTTCAAATCACGAAAAAAATATTATCTCAGCTACACTAATCCTGTTTGAATCATGATTTAAATCACGAAAAGAACACCATCCAGCTACAGTATCCTACTTTTTTATAGTAAACTAGCTTGCTACAGTAATCCTATTTGAATCATAATTTGAATACCAATCATGTTCAAATCACCAAAATATTGTTTAACTCATGAAAAGAACACCCCCAATATTGAATGAACTTTAAAGCAAACATATATCTTTAATTATGTCTTGCACCGATTGATAAATTACGTGATTCAAAAGTAAAATAGAAGCCTTGGTTTAAGATTTAAATTATTATTAGATCAGTATTAAAGTTGAATGCTTCCACTGCATATCACAGGAAGCACAAAGTTATAAAAAAAATCCCAAGTTACTGAAAGAGCAGAATAACAAGAAATATTTTTATTTTTATATTTCTACATAAGAAATAGAGGACATTTAATTGGAGTCATAGAAGCTTATTACACAGAACACATCAAACATACATTATACATACATAACATCAGCATATAAAATTGGTGAGTCTTGGGTTAAATAGACATACATGCAGCTCAAAAGCATATTTAAAAAAAATGGTAATAAAGATATAAGCATATTGACCTGCTTGGCATATAGAGAAAGTAGCAAGTTGTGGACTCCTGGGTCCTCGTTATGCAAACGATGAACACAGTATTCCAAATATTTGATGACTTCATGAGTTTCATTCCTGTATATGAAATATAAAAGTATTACGTTGTAGTGAGAATGTGAAACATTAAAATTCACTGCCAAACGTGATAGTAATTCTGATTATTTAACTCTATAAAATACATGACATGCCAGACAAAACAGAATCAAGCTTTCCTTAACCAAAGATTTTAATACAGTGCAGAAGCCAAATTTTGGATCTTCATAAATATCTACATGTCGTATTTAATTGTCACAAGAATACGTTGAACAAAAACCATAATAGAATATGTAGTTCCTACATCTCAAGTAACAGGAGAAAACTGCAAGCAGTAATTCTCATCATGCAGTATCATCAATTAATTAGTCAAAATGTCAACAACAAAAAAAAGTCTCATATAATTGATAAAAGAGGCACATTACTTTGCATGAGGTTCACTTGAATAACGCATCATTGCAGGAATTAGTTTCCTTGGGTTAAGTTTATTCGTAGTCATCCACGACTCCACAGTTTCATAAGCATCAAGCATGATCAAGTCTGGAGCAAACTTGTACTGCAAGATAACAATTACAACATATGAGTTATGAGCATAGATAAGGTCGGGCACAAGATCTTATATCAACTTCTAGCACTTGATAGATACCTGAAGCTCTATAGGAACAGAAGGTTTCTGAAGCACCTCCAGTGCTTTCTTTGCTTCTCCTTGCTACCAGAACGCAAAGGGCAAAAACATATAATAATCAACTTAACATATTGGCCAATTTGCCTAATAACATAGAATCCATAAGCTCATAAAGCATAATATATCTTTGTTTCACTGCTCAACAATACAAAAGGGTCTCTGTCCTAGTAAGAGGAAAACCTAATCTTTCATACTGTACTGTAATTCTATTGAAAGATTTCAAACAACTTTTCTGGCTTTCTCAAAAAGTAAAGAAATTCTAAAATAACAAGGTCAGCAGTAAAAAAAGCTCCTTGTTACTTGAAATAGTAAAATATAAATCGGCTAAATATGTTTAGTTTCTGATTTCTCTCTTTACATTTTAGTATTCAACCACAGAGAAACTAAAGAATCAAACCAAGCTGCCAAGATCCAGTAACAAATATAACAGAGCTCATTTACCCAGTTTTTGAGGCATCTAAGTCCTCATGATCATGTCATGAGAAATATATTCAGTTCCCTATACTTAGAAGACAGTCTTTATTCTTATATCCATATTTCTGTAAAGTGTGAAATGTACAGGCGTAGTTACTGATGACACGACTGCTCCACCTTCTTTTCTTTGAGAATTTAATAACTTCTTAAATTAATTAAGCTCTCCAGTATGATGCATTATTCACCATAGCACATGTTCAGTACTAAGGCTTAACACATAATATATGACCAAGAATGATTTTTTTTTTTTCCTCCATTAAATAATTTTTTGATGCAGCCGACCCAAAAGTATCGGAGTGGGCTTTGATGATGATGATGATGATGAAATAAATTTTGATTCATACTTGTGGCATATCTACAGATGGGTTCCTTTATTGGTAGTTAATAAAATTAATTATGAAGAAAAGGAAAAATAATGTACACTTTTGTAGCAAGGTGTGTGTGTGTTTGGATATGGGTTTTTATGTGTTCATGGACAGAAAGTAAAAGTTATAGGACCACAAGGACAGGACAATAAGCAGTGCAAAGGAAGCCTATAAATAGCATCAACAGTAGATAACAAAAACAACGAAACCAAGAATGAAAAATAGAATATAAATCAGAAAGGAACCTGAATGTAATGCTGAACTACAATTTCATACTGCTCCTTTAGACTGGCAAAAAATACCAATTCTTCAACGCGACCATAACTGCCATATTTTCCAAACAAATATTTAGTACTAATGACAAGAAAAATAAACAGAGTGACATACAAAGATATGAGAAATTCGGTTTTGCAAACATGAAATGTTTGAAAAATGAAATGAAGGAAAATAGAAGAATTTAATCTAATCCTTTCCGGGAAAAGAATATTCTACAAAAGAAGAAATGTTTATTTATTTCATATTTAGCAAAGAAAAATGAGACATGAAAGCAAACACATTAAAGCAGGTCTTGTTGACACCTCTCTAAAAGCTTCATTGTAGTTGTCTCATCCAATACATCTTTGCAGTCACTAAGAAAAGCACGAAACTCTCTAATGATTGATTTGTACTCTGAATTATGATTATCCGGAGCAGTATCATCTTCCAAGAGTAGTCGATTTATCTGAAGTAAAAATGTGAAAATTCAAAATTAACTATGTTAAATTTTGAGACAAGGAAGAACCTTTATTACTAAGAAAAGAACAAGTACATGGAAACAGAACCTCCAATTAATTTAAAACAGCAGCCAATGCATTACTTCATAGCATCAGAAGTGAGGGGAAAATTTAGCACCTTTAATGCAAGTTGTACAGAAAATAACTAAAATCCAGATTTTCTACCACATATACATCCAATGGAAAACAATTCCAAATTCATCTAATATGATAAAATGTGTCATATAGAACCAAAACATCTATTTTTCCAATTGGGTCAGTGACACATTCAATCCATCGAGGAAGCAAAACTTAGCTAGACTATTCTATCCAAAAGCCATGCATAAAAGGGGGCAAAACCTTGTCCAGGTATAATTCAGTAGCCCATGTTGAAATCATTGTTATTTGGCATTTATCATCCTTTCCAAGATTATCAAGCTTCCGCAGTAAAAAAGTTCTCAAAGCGTCCTGCAAGGGTTGAAGTAAATTACAGAAGTGTAAATCTACAGAACACCTAATGTCTGTATGAATAAAAATAAATAAATAAACCTTGTTCTGCAATTACCTGTTCGCTCACACTAATAAATTTCAGCGTTATCTCCTCAAACGATAATATGTAGTTAATCTGCATTAGACTCCCATCAGTTACAAATTTAGGAAGTATAATATATTTAAAGGTTTTACTCTACTAATAAAGAAAATGTTTAAAGGTCTGTACATATAATATACTTGGGTATATGTGCTTAAATGTACATATTTCGCCTTTACATCCAAAGCATGATGATCTAGAGTTAGAAGCATTACTCTTAAATCTTAATTAATAAGCCCATCAATGTTTATCACTTATGAGATACCAATAATAATTAATTTTGTAAAGACTTGGCATCCAATGGACAAAAGCATCCCATCATTAGAAATTCAAGTTCACCACTAAGAAATCGAAGGAATGGATTCACCAACTTATCATCAAGATAGTAAGAGCAATAAATGGAAAATATACTTTTGCATAGAAAGATGCCGCTCTAAGATAATCCTTGGAAGCAAATGCGGCTTCAGCCTGCATCATATGTTACACATGTTAATACTACCTATAAAAGTAATAAATTCATAATAATTTTTATGTGACTATAAGTTGGTAGGATCCTTAAAATTTTGGGGAAAAAACTAAGATAAAGGTCTATAATCATTTCTGATGACAACCTGCAATAAGTATACTTGGTCCCTCTGGAGTGGATCACGACAATTTGCCAAAGCCGCAGCATATTCTTTCATATCCAGATAAACCTTCCACATATCTCGGCCTTCATCATTGACAGAGACCTACTTATGTCCTCAGATCCAGAAGCAAAGAAAATTTTACCATAGGGCAAAACATGGACTTAAACCACACCAATAAATAAATTAATCAATCAATTAAAATTTCTCAAAAGAGGCACACCTGAAAAATAGAGTTTTGGTCATAAGCATAAAACAACCCAGCAGTGGCATCACTACATAATCCAATAATACCATTTGAAACTGATTCTGATGATTGATCGAAGTGAAGTTCCTCTATGACTTGCTCACTAATTCTGTTCACAACCTAAAAGTCATTTAAAAAATTAAGAAAACATGTTAGAAGATTACTAGCTATTCACAAGTAAACCTCTTTCAACCAGATAGAAAGAGGCTTTCAAAAATAAACCACCTAATAATTTTCAGAATTTAGTCCAAAATATAATTCTTAATTTATAAAACATGGAGATAAAAGAAATCCAAAAAAAAAAAAAAAACATGGAGAAAAAAGTATCTTAAGTTTAAATTACTAACAGTCTTAACACACCTTAACCTTATTCCCAATGAGGAGCAAGAAATGAAATTCAGAAACAGCCATAGAACTGGGTTTCACTGCTTCAGCACCTTCGGACAAGTTTGAATACTTCAAGAGAGCCTTGTTTTCCACAAAGTTTTCATCCCCATTTGGAGAACTATAAACATTAAATATAAATTAAAACAAGGTCACATTTAGGTAATATAATGACATGTCCCAGAAAAAAAAAATTATGTAGATGGATTTCTGTTGACACTGAGTAAAGAAACTGGAAAAAGTCATTTCCACCTTTGTTGTGCTCCAAAGTTCAGACTACCATGATAAATACCAGCTCCAGATAGCCATGCAAAATGTATAGCTCTTCTTTGTTTGATATAGAAATGCAGTTCACTGGGGAAAAAATGACAGAAAATCTAAGACAATTATATGAAAACTTGTCTACAGAACAAATGATTAATAAAATTTATACAGACGAACGACATATTTTATGTTTTCATGATTTATATCATCTTATTCAGAACATTAACTTAATAACGTCAAAAGAAAACTAAAAGCACTTGCCTGTTTGGAATTTCACCGGGAAGTTCCATGAAATGCACAGCACGGTCCAAGTAACTAGCAAAAACAGTCTAGAAATGCATAAAAATAACAACGAAGGCTAAGTCAATAAATTCAAGATAAAGGACTGTTAACAAACATTAATATTTAAAGACACTTGATATAGATTGCCATACATAATTAAGATAAAAAACCACCACAGCAGATGGGCATTAGAGTTAAATTTACCTCTAGTGATCCAATTCCAGTGAAAGAATAAAGTCGTGTGGGAGTCACAGCCATCACATAATATCTAGTTCCAGTCACCATGCCAACAGTTTCCATCTATACATAAAGAAAGAAACCAAGAGGATAGCTTTAAAAATTGAAAGTTTTAAGTAATCAATTAACTGACGGCAGTAGATTATTTTATGACGAACACATAACCGGAGTCAACTCACTTCTTTTAAAAATAAAAATAAAAACAAAGGATGAGGAAAACTTATTACTGATATTCGCTCAAAACCTTAGCCAAGGAAAAAGAGGAGAAAATATAAAGAAAAAAGGACAATTACTAAACAGACACTAGGCAATGAAAAAACTCTAGTGATTCTCTCTGTCTCCAGGTATTCCTCCAGAACTTCCTCAATCAGAACAACTGAGGGGAGCCTTACGGAAAGAAAACATTCCTAAACTGATGATTTGTTATAATTAACTAATTTGTACATTTACTACGCTAAAACTTGCTGTAAAAACCTAAATCAACTTAAACTTGTTCAAACGAGTCCGCAGATACGTAAGAAAATATACAAGGTCTTTGAAAAAATACATGTTTGCATGCGCAGGCTACCAAAGTAGAAGCACAAACAGTTGACATAAACCAAAAACAGTGGTTTAGTCACCAGCATATGAAGCACAAGTGCACTTTCTTCCACACAAGTAGTTGCTTTGGAAGTATCAAAAACTTTTAACAAAGGACTGTAAGCTAGTAGACAGGAAATGAGGAAGAGCCCCCAAGTAAATTTTCCAAAATAAAAGGAACAATACCTGCAGACCCATTAAAGCTTCAGGAAGTTCTGTTAATTCAAACAGAAACTTTATATACTTCTCCCTTTTATCCTTCTCATCCACAGCAAGCTCATAAAGTTGGCCATTGTCTGTGCCAAGAATGACTTCCTTCGTAGATGCTGCATTTTAAGAAACTACATCAGGTAGCTCAAATAATTCTAAAACAAAATACACAAAGCTTCTGATAAAACATCTCAGGCACCAAAAGCCAAGAAAGAAATAGAATACCTTCTGTTATCTGTTGTCTGTTCCACGCAACAGCTTTTACAACAAGACCCCGCAATTTGGTTAAAAGACGGGGCTTGCTCCATTTCGCATGAGTATAAAATGTATCAGCACCCCCACTACCAACAACAGTGGCAATACAATGGCTCCCTCCAGGATCAACAAACACTCTGTGGATAGACTGCTCCCCGGGACGACCCGCGGAGAGATCGATATCTACACTCCAAATGATCAAGTACAACCAGATTTATAGTCTTACTAAGATATTTAGAATAAACCAAGTCAAATCCAATCCAATAAAGGGCTTCTAAGTTACAAATATATATGAAAAGCTAGTCAAATTCAAGTTCAGCTCAATTGATGCCAACCCAGATTTCGATAATCCGTAGCCTTACTGCAAATTAAGATCAAACTAAGTTTTAAGAATAAATATTTTTCCTAACATATCTAAGCTGAGTTTGCGAATTCTCCCAATTCCTCATTTATTTTCCGGGAAAGTACAATTCGAGAATGGAATTAAGAAAGTACCGAAGGAATCGCCGACCCCAAAATCATGTCGGATAACCCATCCTTTGCTGGTTCCCAACACAATGACGTCGTTTCCGGCGGCTAAACAGGTGATTACACCGCGTCCCTTTGCCGCGTATCGTTCCAGAAGATCCACGATGAAAACCTGCCTCCCCGTATCCATTTTCAAATTCTGTTTCTAGAATTCGAATACCCAATTCTATCCAAATAGCCAAACAACCCTAATTCTCCATCACTGATTGTTTGAGATTAGGAGTTGGAACTGGCCGGCGATAATGCCGGAACTAAAACAAGTTTCTTTTTCCCAAAACAATTCTAATCACTGAAACGCACCGTTCGAACGGCGTTTTTAAGCGCGGGTATTCCACGCGCGCGTTGACGCGCTTGTGCCTATGAGGAGCGGATTGTTTTTGTTCTTTTTTGGGCTTCAGAAAGGGCCCAATTGTACTTGATGTCTTGAAGCCCAAACAAAACCAGGATGAACGATAATTGCTTTAAAGTCAAAACGGAGCGTCTGGGAGAGCCGTTTAGCATCGAACGGCCAAGATTGCGCTTAGCTCCACTCTCAACGTCTAATTTTCTCCAACGGTCAAAAATCTCAAAATACAAAACATTCGTAGATACAGATTATCTTTCTCTCTCTAAATCCCTTTCCGATTAGCAAAATTTCCCACAAAGATTCGCAAAGAAAAATAGAAAAAGAAATTGTGTTGATTTATCTGTAGAAATTGCTCATACCCATTGAGGAAATATGAGCATTCTTCAACACCCAGATGCCATGAACGCATCAGACCTTCAGATATGGAACAACGCAGCTTTCGACAACGATGAATCTGAAGGATCTTCCGCCATTAAAACTTCTTGGTCCGATATGCATCCAGTGTTCGTCAATCGCTCTTCTGAGTCTCTTCAATCTGATTGCAGCAAAGAAAATTTGAGTCCAGATTTCGCGAAAACCCCTCTTTATGTCAACTCTTCGTTACCCATCAAGCCGCTTCACCCGAATAACACAGTTGGGAACTCGCAAGGGAAGCCATTGAAGGTTCTCTTCAAAGAGGGTCTTGTTGATGTCCCGTCGGCGGTATCGAAGAAGCCATTCGAAGTTCAAGAAGAAGGGGAAAAGGGTAACAATGAGAAGAACATCGATTCGGAGATTGAGGAAATTGAGAAGGAGATTAGTCGATTATCGTCGAAACTCGAAGCCCTTCGTCTTGAAAAGGCCGAGCGAAATGCCAAGACGATCGAGAGGCGAGGAAGGATTGTGCCGGCAAAATTCATGGATTCGAAACAGAGTTCCAAGATTTCAGAGGGAGGGAAGAAGATCGACGAAAATATGCCATCAAATTCCAAGCCGAAGCTTAGTCGTAGAGGTGTCAGTTTGGGTCCGACGGAGATTTTGGTAGGAGCAGGGTTCCGGCCTCTAGGAAAACCTGAAACCACCCCTGTTCAGACGATACAGAGTCGCCGGAAATCATGTTTCTGGAAGCTTCAAGACATCGACGAACTAAGAGCAACAAAAGAAAGAAGAATGAGTCTAAGCCTCAGCCCAAAATCCCGCAAAACCTTGTCAAAGATCCAACCTCCTAAACAAGCCGCCACAACTGTGAGTTCGAAACGATTTTCGAAGAAAGAAGAAGCAATTATTGCATCAGTTCAGCCAAAGAAGCTCTTCAAAGACGGGGAAAAATCTGTTCCGGCGAAGAAGCCAGTGAAGATGGGAAGAGTTGTGGCGAGCCGGTACAATCAACCCACCGCGGCGAACGATGGCCGGAAAAGGTCTTTACCGGAAGATGACAAGGATGGTGAGAAGAGAAACGAGAAGAGAAGGATGTCATTGGTGGGGAAGCCAAGAGGGAATGGAAGAGAGCTATGTAAGAGTCAAGGAACAGAGAGTAGAGTGAAGAAGAAGTGGGAGGTTCCAAACAAAGTGGTGGTGTATGAGAGTGTAGAGGAACAATCTCCATTGCCAAATGGTGAGATGGGTGATGTTCTTCCAAAGATCAAGACTTTCCGGTGTGTTAATGAGAGTCCAAGAGATTCCGGGCCGGCGAAAAGGGTGGCGGAATTAATGGGGAGAAGATCATATTTCTGTGCAAATGAGGAGGTAGAGGAAAATGTTTGTCAAGCTTTGAGCTTTGCTGAAGAAGATGATGATGCTGATTGCTGAGAAATGTGAAGGGTTTTAGGAGAAAAGGTATTCTCCATTGGAGTTTGGCAACTTTTGGGGTGAAATTTAGTATCTTTGTTATGATGATCCATAACTCTTGTTATGGAGTAGAAAGATTTTTGTTTAAATGGGTTTGTAAGTTCCTGGTTTGACTGATTTTCCTATGTTTAAATAAAAGATTAAGCTGTGATTACTTTCATATGCATATTTCTTCCACTAAACATGTTGGGCTTGGTGACCATGCCACCACATATTGATTGATTGTCGGTGAAGAAAGGAAATTTTGTGAATACGGAATTATGAATGAAGATGAAACTTTCTGATTCTTTTTGCCCTTTTTAATTATTGCAAAATGAAATAAAAATAATAATAGGGATATTTACATTTTGGTACCCTGTAGTTAGCGTTAATTACAAAAACTACCTCCGTTTTTCAATAATCACTCTGGGATACCTGATGGTTTGTATTT
>WUAT03000008.1:4520708-4532482 GCA_010015005.3 Ulmus americana
AAAGTTTACCACTATTTCAAATCAAAAACAACCCAAAAACCAACAAAAATTAAGAGATTCAAAGGCAAAATACTTATCGGAGGTGCAGGATGCTGTTGGCTTGGTTCCTCCATGCCTTGCCTTCCAATTTCTTCCTCAATGGTGGCTTCAATAGCGGCCATTACTTGCCCAATAATCTGGGCATGATCGATCTCCATTTCGGGGTCGGTGGGATTTAGGTCGTCGGTGGAATGTGGGTCGGCGGGAGGTGAGTTTTGCTCCTCCTTCGAATCAGGGACTTGTGGGTTAGGGGGGGTTTTTGTGGCCGCTCTCTTCAACGACATGGTGATGGAAATTTAAGAGCAAAAATCAGTAGGGAAGAAGATGAAGAAAATCCAAGAAAAATGTGAGTTATGGTGGTGGTTTTGGATTCCTGGTTGGCCGTTCGTTATGAGCAAGCAAGAAGAAGAAGAGAGAATAAGAAATGAGAAATGGCAACGGGACCCCCAATTCATTTTTTTTTTTTTAACGCGCATTGGGCTGAAGCTCATTAAAAAATAATCAAAATTATTTAAAAAGACAGATTAGTAATTTCATTTTTTTGGTGAGTTAAATAAGCAATTTTGCCTTTTTGGTCTCCGTCCAGCCCAAAACTTATGACGACCCACCCGTAAGTTTGAACCGGATCCCCAACGTCCATACCCGGTCCTCCCGCAACCCCCCGCTAAAACCCCAACCAGAGAAACGGAGCCACTGAATCGAACCGGGAGCATGCTTTTCGCTTCAAGGAGTTTCAGGCAGATTCTCCTATGGAACAAACCACAACAATTTTCGCCCCTCACTTTCAATTGCTCGATTCGCTTTTTCCAGAATTCCATTCCTTTACTGCAAACTAGACATAATCGAAGCTCCGTAAGTCTGCTTTTCTTTTTTTTCCTTGGAAAATCCTTTATTGTTTCTGTAAACATGTGCATTTTGCTTTCCAAACCAGCATATAGAGTACGCCGTTTCATACTTTGTCGAATCCGAAAAAATCCCATTTTTTTAGTTTGACTAAGATAATTAGTAGCCTCGAATGTTATTGGGACTTGTCTCTTGCTTCGCGATTAACCTGGGAGCATAGGAGACTAGGCTTTTTGAGAGATGGGATGAACAAGTTATCGCAAATGTCGTGTTTTATCATGCCTGATCCTGACATAATTAGTATTAGTTTGCTTAGCCTATGATAATATTCTTCAATTCAAGTGCTACTTATACACACTTCAACTCACAGGACTAGACTACGCAACTTAGTAGTTTTTTTTGGTTTTTTGTTCTCTGTGATCACTAACAGGGCTTTTTATGTTTGTCGAAATTTGTGATTGCAATTTAATTAGGGAAAGATCAGTAGAGACGCTTCAATTGGGATTTTAGTACCAAAATGGCCTCTACAGTGGATGAACAGTTGTCCAAATAACAATTTTTGGTTAATTTTCAACAATTTTTATCGAGAATAAAGTGGTGAGTTTTGTTCTCTTCTTCAATACAAATTCATCGAAGCTCAGGTTTGTTGTCGGCAAAAATTTAAAGTATGGCAAAAATGGTCGCAATGACAACTTCTAGCAGCACTTGTGGCATCTACGTATACTAGTTAGGGTTGATTTTGGTGGCTATTACAAGCTTTTCAATAAGCTATTTCATGTCAAATTTCGTCAACAATTTGAGGGTCACTAGTGATGTTTTCCCTTTCAATTATGAAACAGAAACATATATCCGAATTGTTTTCTTTCGGACCTGACCTTGACTTGTTACTTGTAATGCAGGCCTCTCCTGATGAAGAAGAAGAAGTGGTCTTGAATGAAATTTTTGCTAGCATAGAAAGTGCACCAAGGTCTGCCTCTAAACTCTGTACTGCTTATATCAGTAAGCTGTGCGGGTCTGGAAACCTTTCTACAGCTGCTAGACTACTTAAATCGTTGCATGATAAACACGTCTCCATTAGCTCTAATGCATATAATGTCCTATTGGTGGCAGCTAGTAAAAAGAATAACATTGACCTTGTATCTCAAGTTTTTAAAGATGCAATTGCCTCTTCTAAATCTTTGCCTTCAACTTCTTATCTGAGTCTTGCCAATGCTTTTACAACGGCAAATAATTGCACACAGCTACTCAGATTCATTGAAGATGTATCAGAGCTGACCTTCCCGAGCATGAAGGTTTTAAACAGAATCCTCTTTGGTTTTACTGAATGTCGGCAGACTGATCAGGCCCTTCTGATATTTGACCATATTAAGGGTCTGAAATCCAAACCAGATTTGGTGGCTTATAATATCGTCCTAGATATATTGGGTCGTGCTGGTCATGTTGACAGAATGCTCCACGAGTTTTCCTCCATGAAGGAAGCTGGCATCTTCCCAGATATTGTTTCCTACAATACGTTGTTAAACAGTCTGAAAAAGATAGGAAGAGTTGACATGTGTACGGTATATTTCAAGGAAATGGGTGACAATGGAATTGAGCCAGATTTGCTTACTTACACGGCGTTGATAGATTGCTTTGGCTGTTCAGGAAATGTTGAGGAATCATTAAAACTTTTCAGGGAAATGAAGGCAAAGCAAATCCGGCCTTCGGTCTACATTTATCGATCTCTAATCCATAATTTAAAGAAGATGGGGAAGTTGGAGTTGGCAATGAGATTGCTTGAGGAGATGAATTCTTCACATCCTTCAGATCTAGCTGGTCCAATGGATTTTAAGCGAAATAAAAGATAGTTGAGCAATCAAATAATCCTGATTTCTAAGCTCCAGGTGACCAATATGACTTTGAGCAGTTCAAGATGAAATATATTTTGGAGGCCATGGATGTGAAAAACAAAAGTTTTCCAAGGTAGACTTGGATACTTTAGTTTCAATGTTTCTTTGTTCATAAGTAACATGAAACGTATGATTTTACTTGGATGACTTAAAGTTCATTAGCAATTTGTTGATCCTCTCCCAGATGACAATGGTCAAGAGAATTGGCTGCAACCATAGACATACATTCAAGAAGAACAGTATGCCTTCTCCGAGGGTCATCTTCGCAGTTGCAGAAAACCAGCATTTATGATTGACAAAGAAGCAACAAAATGCTTCGTGCTCGGCAAAGACATCTTTGCAGTGAAGCCGTGACAGTGCCGCAGAAGATTAAGATCTTGAAATGTTTGGTAATGGTGTTTGGCTTTCCGATTGTTGGAAGAAGAGTATGCTGCAGTCAAAATACGAGGTACTACAGCAAAGTATAAACAATTTTTACTTCCTAGTTGGAAACGAATTTCAAAGATATATAGGTTTTTTTTTTTTTTTTTTTGGCTGGGATAAAAAGAAACAAATGTAGATTGTCTCATTATTTCAACAATCAACACATATGGACACTCACTCATTGTCTTTGTTTTTTGAGGGGGGTACTACTTCTGAATCATCGAAGTTTTAACGAAACAGGGCACATCATTTGGTTTGGTCTAATTGGTTCTAGTATGCAAAAAAGAAGCCTATATTTTGCGTCATGAGTCCAACAATTACAAAAGAAAATTTGAAGATGAATCAAACAAGTCACTTTACAATTAGCTAGATTAATGAATCTAAATCAAATTAATTAAAGAATCTAGTCTAGTCCAGGTCAAGCTGATATATGACATGTATGATTCAATGCAAATCAGCCCAAGTTATTGGGAATTTGAGCTTGTATAAATAAGTTACAACTTCTTAATCGCATCCAATTCTAAAATTATACAAATGTAATTTGGCTTTTCATTCTATCATCATTTGTCTTTCTTTGTATTTAACAAATACAACATAGATATTTGTATATATTATGAATCTCTATAAAATACAAGCGGAATTAAACATTACAGATAACGCTAGACATGTGCCGAAATTAGTACAACTCAGCAAACGCACCTTTGAAAAAAAGCAAGAAACATAAATTTGTAATTACAAGTGACACAAGTGATGATTCAAATGCGGCTAGAATCTCTTCCAAAGATGAATTTCCTAGTCCAATCAGATACCACCAACACCCTAGTACGCCAGCTTACTTGTTTGCTGAATTTGAGAATTGCATCAAAATTAGAATCAATAAAAGAACACACTTTACAATCTCATAAAAAAAAGGGTAAGTTAGATAATCACCTCGCATATACAGAATACCAGAGCCACTGAGTGCTATGACCCACTGAAACCCAATCTCCAGGAAGTTCTGCTGCAGCTTGCTCTCCTCCTAAAGGAGCAAATTGGCCAAAATGCTTGTACCTGTTGATCACAACTCGCCAGAAATTGTTTGTTACGAAGGATAAATGAAAGAAAATCACATCAAGTTCATATATCTAGTGTAGTTAACATTGTGAACAATATTTGCAAATGAGTAAATGGTGAAGAACATCTAGTATCCAACATACTGGAAGGGGCGGAATAGATGACGCCCAGAACCTCTAAAACGTCGGGGACCTTCAGGATTCTCTTTGCTCTGCTCCATGCGATTGAAACAGCCAGAAAGATATGAACCCTGCTGAGCAGCAACCTGAACCAAAAACAACGAAAAAAAGAAAAAAGATTTATTTATTTTGTTTGATAACAGAGATATATCGCAGCTGAAATTGGCCGATCAAAAGATTGAAGTCCTAAACCTGTGCAGTTGCGGGTAGGGACTTCCTCTGTGAGTCTACTTGAGAAAGAGCTAACTTAAAACCTTCAATATCAACTTCCTTGAGTTCATTTCCCTCAGAATCTCTCAACAGATCTGTTACATCTGTCAGATGCTTGCTCTTTAGATGGAGTTCCACTTGAGGGTACCTTACAATGATGTCGTCTATTACATCTTGGAATTCACTGACTGTTAAGATACCAGACTTGTCCTTGTCCGCTGCTTCAAATATGTTTGATATATCTTCCTGAAAACACCCCAATATTACATCATTGAATGTTCTTGTATATGTATCTTTATAGCGTGAAGTTAAACTTAGCTGAGATACATTCTACCACCCCGAAGTTACAATTCAGAACACAAAGTGTATGCATTTAAATAACGGAACACGAGGATGGTTCGGTCCCAACTTCAGCAAGTCACTGCCACTTGATTAAATTTGTAGCACAAGGACCCGATAGGTTGGTCTTCACCAGCAAAGTGGCAAAATTGACTCCAACTTCAATACACTGCAACAAGATATTACAAGAAGCCAATAATCCGTAAGAATAGAGAGGTCTAATCTCTCCACATACCATGATTTTACGTTGAACGATTGTGGCACAATCACCAATGGCATAAACGCCATCACATCCCTTTACACGCAACCATTCATCAGTTGCTAGAATACGCCTATTAGCCTGCATACCGAAAAGGGATAAACTATGAGACAGAAAATTGACCTATGTTGATGATCCTGAATGACTTAATAAAGCTATGAGACCCAACAAAATACTCGTTAAGAGAACAAATCTAATCCGTCAAAAGAGGCATAGACTTTGCATGCAACAAACCTGTCCAATTTGCTCCATGAAGTCTTTCACAACAGGACGAGTCCCAACGCCGGTGGACCATACAACTAATCCATGGGGTACGGAGCATATCTCTCCCTTTGCTTTATTCGTCATCGTAATTTCCTTGTCAGAAACACTGAGAACCCGACATCCTGTTTGAACATCAATACCATCTCTAGCAAACTTCAGCTCAGCAAAAGAACTAATTCTTTCATCAAACCTACATAGACAGAGAATGAAACTTTTAATAAGTGTCACGATGCTGTATTGCCCTTGAACTTGCAGTGAGGAATAAAGAGAATTTGAAATGAAACCAATTAATAAGTGACTTAGTACTGAGCAAATAAAAGGAATTAATCCGACAAAGCAAAGAAAAGGATAGGTGAGAGCTAGCAGTTCAAAGCTATTAATTCAAGTTGTAGCTGATGCAAACATAAGAGTACTGCATAGGATTCAAGATTTTCCCATACATGTTCAAGATATGATCTCCTGATTGGATCACTGTGATCTTCACCAGATCCTTAACAGCAGGATATAATTTGACTAGATCTTCTTCAAAATGGTCATGCAGCTCTGCAGCAAATTCTATACCAGTTGGACCCCCTCCAACAATTACAAAATGAAGATTTGCTCTTCTCTCATCTTCACTTAGACTAGGAAGACAGGCCTTTTCAAAGCAATCTATCACACTTCTACGGATCTTCTGCGCGTCCTCTACTTCCTGCATGAGAAGTTGCATTTACTACATAGTTAAGCACATTCCATACTTATTGAAAGAAGACTGGCAGAAACTTTATTTTGCTGACAATTTCAAGATTAAAAGTAAATTCATAAGAGCATAATCAGTCGTACCTTCAGAAAATGGCAATTCTCAGCAACACCAGGGGTGTTAAAAGTGTTTACTTGTGCTCCGAGTGCTATGACTAGGTAATCATATTCCAAAGAGAACTCATCATTTCCAACCAAACTCTCAATATTAGATCGGCACAAGACTTTTTTACTTGAAGCATCAACCTTGACACATTCTGCCTCGAAAAATTGAATTTCTCCTCTACTCTGTAATAAAAAAGAAGGAAAAGGAAAGTGTCTAAATAGGAAACAACAACAACAACAATATCCCAACAAAAAGTCTACTAGAATTTTACATTGACTTAATAAATTGAACATGCCAATAGAATTCTCATAGCTTTAGTTTCATGACTTACCTTCTTTATAATGTTTCGAACTGGTTCCACAATGCTTCGTGCTTCAACCGTTCCACATGTGATACTAGGTAACAATGGGGTAAATGCAAAATAATTTCGGGGTGAAACAACCTGAACATCATATATTGAAGCATCAAGATCCTTGAGAAAACTAGTACCAGCCCACCCTGTGCCAAGCACTACCACTTTCTTTTTCCTGGGTTCAATTTGATTAACACCACCATTGGGAGAGCTAAGGCCTGACTGTGATTCTGAATATGCCACCAGACCTCCACCACTGCAAATAGGAAAAACTATTATGCATATGATCAATTAAGCAGGGAGGAATTCTAGTTCAACAAAATACAAATGGGAACGAGATCTACGAAAAAGAAACACGATTGGATTTTCGATAATGGGTGCTTACAAAAGGAAATGTGCTACTAGTAGAACTGATAAAACTATCTTTGATTATATAGGCTATTTAATATTTATACATCAGCTATCAAAAAATTGTTTACCTCCTTACAAAATCTTGTCAGAGAGCGAACAATTCAGCGTTGAATTTTAGATTTTCTAAAAGAAAAGCATAAATAATTGGATCTGTTAAGCAAATTATGTGTGGAGAAATACAATAGCAACTAAAATCAGAAAATTGGGAGCCCCCGTTTGGTTGCCAAGAAAACAGAGGAAACTGACAAGGACTTGGAGCATTTGGATTTTGGACAATACCCATAAATGAATCATGCTTTGATGAGTTAAACACTTCTTTTCTTTAGTCTTTTCTCAGAATTTCCCTATTTTCAAATTTTCAAATTTGTTTCCTTTCTTTTCCCAATATGTCACTGACATAAATAAGCTAAATCTGTTTGGCAGCTTAGAAAATGAGACAATAGATGAAAGAAAATAGGAAAAAAAACAAAGAAAAAAAAGAAAAAAGAAAAGTGTATTGGAATTCAAGCGAGTAAAAATGAATGTAAGTCAAACTCGAGAACCTGATAGTACAGAGGACGAGAAGCTTGGAGGCAACTGGGTAGCCATGGAAAGCTTTTGAAGCTCTGGTGAAGAAGGACAAGATCGTCATTTTCTCACCAAATTTTTTAGAGGATATATTTGTCAAACTGAGTTGAAGACGATGGTACCAATCAGGGAAGATAAACAGGAAGGAGACTGAGAGTACAGGAGAGGAGAGAGGGCCCTTCCTTTCTGGCCTTGGTGGTTGACATGCTGATTAACGATTAGTTAGTTGATATTTATTTATTTTTATTTTTTTAAGGGAAAATTACAAATTAGTACTCTAGTTTGAGAGATTTTGTGATTGTTTGTTGAGAATATGATATTATAAAAAAACAAAATTATATTTAGAATAATATTTTATTTTACTCTATAAAATAATAAACCAAACAAAAATTATACTTTTGTTTGGTTGAAGATTAATAATGTCTTATCTCTTTTATTAATATCTTGTTGTATTTATGTGGAGTATTATTAATACTTAATATTATTTTCTCACATAATTTTAAAAACTCACTCTCCCAATTATCTCTTAATTATTTTCTAATAAAATATTATATTTTTCAACTATTTTTTAATAAAATATTATTTCTTTTCATCACCTTTTAAATAAAATATTAGGTTTCTCCTCACTTTTTAAATAAAATAAATATTATATATCTCTATCATATTTTTAATAAAATATTGTGTATGTTCTCTATGGTATTATCTCCACTATGTTATTTTCATTTAAATAAAAAGTCTGCTAAAATATTGTTCTTTATAAAACTATGTTTTCATTATAATAAAAATTATATTATCTCTACTCTGTTATCTCAATTCAAATAAAAATTCTGTTCAAATTCGGTTATTTTCAAAACTCTATTTTCGTGATTCAAAACTTTGTTTTTGTTAAATCACTTTGATTATTTTTTTTTTTAGAAAAAAATTAAATATATTTTAAAATTCGTCCAAATCTTAAATTTTTTCAAAATTAAATAAAAAAATATTTTGAAGGGATTTCTAGATACCTTAAAATAATGAATTTTGCAAGACAACAATGCTTAGAGTAGTTTATTTAACTTGAACTATTTTATCTTAATTTGTAATGTTTAATACATTTGTGTTTGTATTTCAATTTCATATTTCTATTAACATTCCTACGTAATTTTTTTATTTACGTAATTTTTTATATTTTAGCTATTTTGAAACGTTGTATTTTGATTTATAAGTTTTAATACATTTTTGTTCGTATTTCAATTCCATATTTCTATTATCATTCATACATAATTTTTTTTTAAAATATTTTTGTGATTATGAGCAAGATACATTTTTAAACATGATTTTAAAATTCTTGGTAAAAATAGCTAGGGTTCACAAGATTAAAAAATAATTTTATTTAAAGGGTGGTATGGATATTAATAATATAATATAATATAAAAGATGGTGATGATAAGTGTACCAAATGATTGAATATATTATATGATCTAAAATGTGGTGTGATATTAATACTATAATGTAAAATGTGGTGATTATTAGTATATAAAATGATCGAATATATTGGACGATGTAAAAAATGATGGGGATATTGAGGAAAATATGATAAAATATAGAAAAAGAACTTGTTTTTTGTAAATCGCAAAAATTCTATATAGAATAGGTAATTAAAGAAATAAAATCAATTTTTTTAAAAAAAATGAAATTTAAAAAAAAATAAAAGAAATTTTTTATTCAAATTCTATAACAAACACCATTTGCTCTGTTTTCTCTATTTTCTATGCTTGAATCATGATTCATATTATATAAATAACAAAATTATATCTGTTCAGATTTTCAAAAAAAAACTTTGCTCAAATTCCTAAAATACAAACTCTGTTCAAATTGAGATAATACAGCTTAAATACTATAAAGAACAGGCCCAATATACAAGGTAGTGTGAATTAGTGAATGAAATGATTGATGTTAACGCCAAAAAATGGGTCAACGGTCAAAGTGTTCCACGTGTGTTATTTCCTCCAGGTGTAAGCAATTCCCTCCAGGTGTAAGTCATTCCTTCCATATGTAAGCTATTCAATCTAGGCTGGCAAGACAACTTGGAGCCAAGTCAAATTAGGAAACTTTGTAGAAAGTTATCTGCAAAAAAAAAAGGCAGTCAGAGGATCGGGGAGCTGTTCCCCGATTACACTCCGATGCTTAAGTTAGATCGAGGGACAAATAATCTTTTAAGAGAACATCTATGATTAAAGAGTGCATCCCTTGAAAAGTGAATTATGAGAGGTATTTATAGGAGAGGGGTGAGCCCAACTTCTCCTATATTCATGGCTATATTCATGGAATATTCCTGTTAAATGATGAGCCAATGATTAGAAGGGTATTTTCGTCTTTCTCCTTGATTTTAGCTTAGTCAAAAGATATCGATCTTGATTTGACTAAGTGTTTGAATGGCTCCTTGAGGAACCAAATGATTTGAGGAGGTTCTGAACGTGATAAATAGCCTATCGCGGGCATGTTGGATAGACTTGATGAAATATTGAGTTCACGAGTCGGGAAAAACGGGTGAGGCGGATGAAATCGCAACGTCCCCCTCGGAAGGCCTGCGACCCATGCTGGCCAAGCCAAGCTAGCCTGGCTAGGCCTAGTTAGTAGCAAGGCAGGTGGGTTGGCTTGATAGCATGCAGGCAGGCAGGGCACTAGGTAGGCAGGGCAGTAGGCAGCTCGGTAGGGCACTAGGCAGGCTGGGCAGTATGCAGCTCGGCAGGGAAAGTAGCAGGTAGCAAGCATGGTGTTGGGTGCTAGGCCAACTCGGGAGCCAGGCATGTGCAAGATATGCGCGGAGTGCGGGGCGCAGCAGGTTGGACGAGTGCGGCAACATATGAGATGTGCGTACGGGGCGTAGCGGACTGAGACGAGGTGCAAGGGCACATGGGGTGCACGCGAGGCATGCGACCAGGCACTGCGCGAGCCAGCTTGGCAGGCCACCAGGGCGTTCGCCTGGGCTAGCTCGGTAGGCAACGTGGGCCACCTCAGTAGGGCGCCTGGGCAACTGCCCGAGCCAGCCTGGTTGGCCAACTTGGTTCCTGCTTGGGCAGCCCATACCGACCTGGTGTGGGCCCTCTTTCATGGGGGTTGACTCCGAATTCCATGTGGGACTTCCTGTGTGGACAAATCTGATCCGAAAAAAAAGTGCCATGCAGGCAATAACGTGGATATTAGATCAACTGTGAAAAAAATTCTCATATAACAGCTAGCAAATGTGCTCATTATGGTATACTGATGTGTAACAACACGCGAATCAATCCGTAATATTTTGATACTACTGTGTTTTCAGTGGAGATGATCACAATGTGTTTTTACCTTTGTATTACGTTTTAATCGCACATATTTGTTAACGTTTTGAGCCATATTAGAAGTACGAAGACCTATATCTGTTACTCTCGTGTTTTTCATCTAGAACATCTTTAAATCATCCATAATTACATTATAAATTGACGGAAAAAAAATAAAAAATTTGGAATACATAGCTCAATTCAAACAAATGGAGTGCACTATATAACATATTGAGCCGGTTTTAATAGCTCGATATAACATATCGTGTGCTCTACATGATATAACGCGTTGTGTTGAGGGAAAAAATTACAATTTTTTGGCAAATTTTGGGCGTTATACGTTGTGTTAATGTCAAACATAATTGGGACACATAAAATTTTCCAACTTAAAAATAAATTCCTCAAAGATTAAGGTAACATTGTGCGATTCAAGAATGTAAAAGTACGAATACCTATATCCGTTACTGTTGTGTTTAGGTTCGCTGTTGTACGTGTACAACTAAAACTTTTTTTTTCTTCATTTAGAACATCTTTAAATCATCCATAATTAAATTATAAATTGATGAAAAAAAAATTAGAATACATAGCTCAATTCAAACAAATGGAGCACATTATATAACAAATTGAGCCAGTTTTAATAGCTCGATATAACATATCATGTGATCTACATGATATATCGCGCCGTGTTGAGGGAAAAAAATTACAATTTTTTGACAAATTTTGGACGTTACACGTTGTGTTAATGTCAAACATAATTGGGACACATAAAATTTTTCAACTTAAAAATAAATTCATCGACGATT
>WUAT03000008.1:4532582-4547881 GCA_010015005.3 Ulmus americana
CCATCTATTCTATCACGTCTAGGCATCACTAGAGCCAGGCATTTTCTAAGAATAATCATGAGCCTTTTACTTGGTTCAGAGCTTGGAGTATGCCGTTAGTCTGAGTTTACGGCAGACAGAGATTCTCTGAGCAGCATTTAATACAACCTAAATCTCATTTAATGCTTCCTGACACACTTAGAGGGTTGTTTGAGTTTATATCTTCGAATTGCCTGTCTAGGTATTTCGTGGTTTGAATACCCCGATATGCTATTCGGACCGAATAGCTCCTTGGAGACCTAATTCTTCATATTAGCTTCTTTATCACTTGCTTTCCTTAATTATCCCATTCGGATAAATTGGGGCATTACATGCACAAACCTTAATTCCAGTCTCATGCAGTAAGTTTCTCTCCCCCATTATTGTGTGATACTGTGGGCTGTGTTTCTTTATTCCTTGCTGTGTTTCTGTGGGCATTTCCACTTTGGGAAAAGCTAGAAAGAAGAGGACAAAATTTATCTTGATTGAACTTTAAAGAGTTCTTTCAAACAAAAGATGCATATATATATATATGTGCAAGCTTTTGGATAAATGGAGTAAGTGGAGTTAGTTTAATGTCACCGTTCAATTTCTATAAATAAAAGGTGCTAATGAAAAACGAGGATTCTTTTTTAATTTATTATGTGGCTTTGGTTTATCCATTGTGTGGACGTTTTGACTTATACAGGTGCCTCATCAATGCTGAGTCATAGAAACGTACTGATTTCTTTAATAGCTCATTTATGCATAGTTTCCATCGCTACCTCAGAAGGCAAGCTACATCATAGCCCCTGCAGTAAACATCATCAGAGAGAAAGAATGGATTCTATCTCAAGCTTAAAGGTAAACCTCTTAATTACCAATTCCACATTGTTTACTTTCCCTCAACTCCAGTTTCCATTAACATTAAAATCCCTTCTTTCCCTTTCATATATATATACATATCATTTCAAATGTTTGCTGTAGTTCTGGGGTTATCACCAAATGGGTTTTGGACAATATAAACAGAAATCCTTTCTTGAAACAGTCAAGTTTAATGGACTACTTGAAACAAGAATTTTTTGTTACTGGGATTTTCTTTTCTACTCCCATATTGTAATTATTGCTTTATTTGAAGGTCCACCCCCAGTTCCTTTCTCTCTCCTTGATGCTTTTAAGTTCTGGAAGCTATATCTGGTTAACTCAATTATGATAGTTAAAATAATAATTTCCACAATTTGATCAAGGTAGTGGATATTTTATTGGGAACATGTGAGACACGCCGAGTCACATTTGTATATAAGAAACTATAGGCACCTTTGTTTGAATGGTAAAACATTAATTTAATCTCTTACTTGACCCTGAAACTTGGCATTTAAGCAGATCCTTTTCTAGAGAGCTACAGTCACAAGTAAAGGGTGTGGACTTGCCATCATTCACCCAAATAAAGGGACAAATTGTTTGCCACGTCTTCTCTCTCCAAAACACAAGATAGTGTTTGATTCACAGCAAATGGATAAGAAAAAACCAGCAAACCAGTCCATGCTGCTATGCTGCAAGCTGTTTATTTCCGAATCACGCAACAGTAGCGCTCTGGAAGCCATTGAAAGAGCTGCTAGGCAGAATCCAGAAGCTGTCATCGTCAAGAGATTTGAGGATCGAGCTTACAATAGGGTCAGATTCACCATAGTCTCCTATGTTGTACATGATAGCACTGGGAATCCAATATATAGCCCTCTGCAACAAACTACTGTAGCTATGGCTGAGGCTGCTTTCCAAGCCATAAACCTTGAGACACACTCGGGGGCTCATCCTCGGTTAGGGGTCGTCGATGACATTGTCTTCCATCCTTTGGCTCGTGCTTCTCTTGATGAAGCTGCTTGGCTTGCTAAGGCTGTAGCTCAGGATATTGGCAGTAGATTCCAAGGTTAGTCCATGACATGTTTCCATTCTTAGCTTTCTTTCTGATATAGTTTTATTTAAGACAATACAAGAGCTATGACTAAACCCATTTTGATCTTCATTCACTTTCTTTGTTACCTTTACCATCTTTCTGGGTGTTTGATTCTGGCATTGCAGTGCCGGTATTCTTGTATGCAGCAGCACACCCAACAGGCAAGGCACCTGACATGATCAGGCGAGAGCTTGGCTACTACCGGCCCAACTTCATGGGCAACCAATGGGCGGGATGGACCATGCCAGAAGTTCTACCTGAGAAGCCCGATGAAGGGCCAACAACGGTGTCAAAAGCCAAGGGAATCACCATAATTGGTGCACGTCAATGGGTTACCCTCTACAATGTACCCATATTGTCCACGGATGTCTCAACTGTTCGAAGGATCGCAAGAATGGTGAGTGCCCGAGGAGGTGGGCTCCCATCTGTTCAGACAATGGCCCTTGTCCACGGTGAGAATGCTGCAGAGGTAGCCTGCATGATATTAGACCCGAACCAGACTGGACCAGACCAGGTACAAAATCAGGTGGAGATGCTAGCAGCCGAAGAAGGGTTGGACGTTGAGAAGGGATACTTCACTGATTTTTCACCAGAGATGATCGTTGAGAAGTACATGAACTTAATCTCGGCTAAAAGAGACTGATCACAAAAACCTTGTTCGGAGAAGTACCAAGAACATAAAGCTTGTAGCTTTCAGAAGATTTCGTATTAAATAACTCTCTAAAACTAAGATGTAAAATGGACAATGTAATGTGTTGGTAATAAGAATGATCTATTTTCATATCAGAAGCAAAATTCTGCAATTTTACATTCGTTTATAAAATCTATGCATACAAATTTGTACACTTGGGGTTATAAAACTTATGACCTCTACTTTCATGATTCATGCACATTGTTTTTTCCGAAAATCTTCAGATAAGAGAGTTTGAAACAGCTCTTGCAACCTCTCAGCGCCAGGGCCTGGATTGAACACTGAATCGTTCCCACGAACAGCACATGGATCCGCTCCACCTTCAGAGCTCCCAACACACCATGCCCCAGGTGCAAATCGCCTTGTTCGACCAAGAAGCTCTTTGTCGATTTTGTCTAGAACTGGATCATCCTTTGCAAATTTTCTAGCAAAGGGTGCCGTGCTATTAACCATTTTGTCGAAGTCCTTCATTGACAATTTGATGGGATGCTGCTTGGGAGGACTGTCCCAAGCAATGTAGTGGAGATCATGGCTTATTGCAGTGTGCCGGAATTCGTCATTGTTGCAAATGACAGTGTGAAAATAGCCTTCCGGAGAGGAGACAAAATTTGTGTAGTACATGAGGATAGTTCGCGGGAGGTTATCCCATCCCCATATACAGTACTCGACAAAGGATCGAGTTAGCATTACCCACGCTGAACCTGGATTCGGAAAAAGAAATAATGAGTTCATGGAAATCCTTGATTTGATCTATCTATTTCAAGTTCACCTACCTGTAAATAACTTGAATGATGTGGGAAGCGACCGTCGTTGATTTGTCCATGCAAGGTCGGATTTCTTTGATAGGTATAGACCTGGATCAATTATGATTGGCTTCGCTCTTTGGTTCCTACAAAAGAAGTAAATTTGGCATAACCATGTATCCTAAAACTATACTAAAAGAGAGAGAATCTTGGTAATGAAACAAACTTGCAAAATGTTTGATCATTTCACTTACAGTTTCCACCCAGTAATCTGCATATGTTCAATGAAGTTGAGCTTTCTGGACATATTGGAAAAAACATGAAGCAGATCTGCAAAATTAGGAAATGGATCAGATTTCAAATCTGGAACCAAGAAAGAAAAAAAAAGGAGAAGGTGAACTATGGGCATTGGCAACGATCAATTCAGCATAAAGTCAACCCAGAAACACATGGATGAAGCTGGGAAGAAAAAGCTAAACGATCAATGTTCTAACTTTAATCACAAGGAGGGAGTTTGAGGAACTTAACACCAAAGGAATCTATCATTATTGCTATACCACCATCTGAGAATTTGAACATTCATTTTAAAACCATTTTATTTGTTATGAGACAGAAAACCATATCTTTGAAGAGAACTTGAATTGTAAGGAAGCAGCAAACACTAATAAACAAACATGGACCCAAAAATGCAGTCATCGGAAAATTAGTTAGTATAACTGAGTAGGTTCTACTTTCATCATGCATATCCCAGAAACAATATAGAACCTCCTTTTATTTCAAAGTGCATAAGCCAAACCAGTTTTTTCCTAAGAAAATTCAATCTAATTCAAAATATTACCAAAAGAGGCACATTCAAATCTATTACAAATTGAAGGGAAAGTCGGAGAGGGATTGAGGTTCCAACTTAAACCAATTGGTACTAAGCGGAGTAACTCAATCCCTATATTAGGCTATAATGTTTCATATATATTCCCAATGTGGGACTATTTCTAATATTTATGATCATAAAATATACAATTAAGAAGAAAACCCGGCATATTAGGCTCCTTATGATGTAAAAGAAATTTTTCAACAATCAGAAACGTGCCATTGGTCCATGGAATTTGGTACAAATGACCAAACATGGATATGGTATGCATAACAGGTATAAAAGAGAATTCACTTGGACACCAGAAATAGTTCAGCATGCATTCTTTGTGAAATATCCAGTATATTCCATGAAGACTTACTTGTTCAAATTTGAAAGTTGGCGAAAGGTAATAGTTAGACTCATCGGCTTCACCCACAGGGATATCAACAGGTCCCCTAGAATAAGATCCATCCTGCAAATTGATCAAATATATTATTTAAGTCATTTAACCTATATATTCCAAGAAAATATGCAAAGACTGACAACTGATTAACTATAAAAACCCTTATATCTCTTGATGCTTATTTTTTAAATGTAATTATTAGTATAACTGTAATAGTAATCTGTTAGTCTTATCTACATTTAACATTGTGCGACATACCACTAAACAAAACCATTTAAAGCATATATTTATGCAAACAAACCAATAAAAATAAAATAACAAAATTACCTCTCTTTTTCTTCCCCTATTTTGCAAGATAACATGGAAATATGTAACAATGTCCATACCACAAAAATAAAGCAGCTAAGAAAGCATAATGCGAAGGGGAAAATTAAAATTCCGTTAAAAAGAAACTGCAACCAAAAGAATAACATCCTGCACCAAAAACACCACTAGACTACTCAACTCCAAGCTCTCTCTAAAATCAGGTCATCCATTGAAGAAAATAAAAAATTTAACACTTCAATAGCTATGAATCAAATACCACCACGTAGCAATTCTAAGCAACTACTTAAAAACTTTATCAATAGCTCACTACCAAGAGACAATCATTTATGCAAATGCAACTCAAGCTACAAAATCTTAGGAAGTCTGCAAGTTCAAAAACAGTGCAGTCAGTAGTCACTTGGTTGATAATCTTTAAATTCTATTTCTAATTAGCAGGTTCAGAGAAGAAGAAAAAATAGAAATTATAATTAGTCACTGAAGGACAAATTTTACCTCAAAGAAAACAAGGCCTGGCTCATTGCCCATGATGTCTTCTTCCATCACTTCACTTCTTTCCAAGTCAAAAGACTCAAACTTTGGTAAACCATGATCTTCACGGCTTCCATCAATCATTTCCTTTCTTGAAATGGTTGCATCTCCAGATTTGCTCTCTTCTTTTATTCTATCGTTGCCTCCATTATGTTGTAGTTTCTCACCAAAAGAATTTAAGGTCACCCAATTTATCTTCCTTTGAAGTTGTGATGCCACCCCTTTGGAAGAGGACGGAATGACCTCAATGCGAGAAAGAGTATAACAATCAAATAAGTTTTCATTCTTTTTACCAATTTCAATTGGCTCCATTTCCGCGGTGATGGGTGAAAATACAGCTCCAACCCCCTTCCATATCCCACTAACACTGCTAGCAAATGTATTCCATGATGGTCTAATTACAGGTTCCTGAGAAGAAAGTCACCCTTTAGACTGAGATGCCAAAATGGTATCCCTCTAAATTCTAACCGAAACCAAGGGCGCTACACAAGAATGAACATTAACAAATATGTTGAAGAAATCAAGAAGTACTAAGAGTTTATTGGTACAAGAATGTTGGATTACACTAGGTACTTAATGGGGATGATACAGGGGGACAATTTTTCTCTTAAATGTCCATATTTCTAACAGACTTAACATATCTTCTTCAGAATTTGATTGGACAAGTTCCAATATTGTCCAAATTGAGAAGAAAATTTTGTTCCATAAACAGTTTATAACCGGGTCATACAGAATTTTTTTGAATTGATAACCAAACATTTCTTAAATTTAGTAGTTCTATACACACATTTCCTCAAAAAAAAAAAAAAAAGCAAAACCAACTTGATACAAGAGTGTGGCAAACATTGAATTCATTCTATAATTTATAACTTAACACAACCATACAAGTATTTGCTCAAATTTACTTTTTTTTTTTTATGAGGAACCAATCAGATAAAAGAAATAATGTAACCCAACTTCTCAAATAAGCTAAAACGGAAAAAAAAATGAAAAGAAGATGAAATACCTGTGTCTGAAGAACAGTTTCAACTTCCATTAACATAGCACCAGAAACCTTAACACCTCTGCCATTGTTACTTCTCTTTTTCCTGACAACCCTCTTCCCTCTCTGCCTTCTTCGAGAGGTTTTCTCTTTGTCCATGGCAGCAACCTCGTTGTCGACGCTCCACACATTCTCCTTCTTCCCCTTCAAAATTACAGGTCCCTCTTTGCGTCTGTTGGGTTTCTTCTGGTGCTGAGAAACAACCTTTGTAGGGCTTGGTTTTGGGAAAGTGAAGCATCCGGGGAGGGAGAGGAAGAGCTTCTCTGTGGTTGAAGAGGACAAACAAGTGTGGAAACCCAGACGGTTGTCGTGGCTGGTCGGAGAGGAGAGGGAGAGGTGGAGTGATGATGAGGGCATTTTCGGGAATGTATTTTTGTTTTGGTTTTGTTGAAGCCGAAATAAATAAATATATCCAGGCAAATGGACGATGGACCATGGTAGTACATGGACCTTTTGATGGGTTGGGTTACCTTTTTCTCCTAATACAAAAGAGGAAATTAGGCCCAATAACAATTTTAGTCTAGTTCTTTGTGTGATGTCACCAAATCCACTAATCATACGATTTTAGCATTTAAAAAAACAGATTTTATCATTTATATATATATATATATATAGTCAGTTTTAGCATAAAAGTATTGGAATGACTAGGTTGTTTGGAAAATATTGGAATGAAAAATAATTTTTTTACTATTTTTATAGAATTGGTTTTTCTCTTAAAATATAATGAAAAGTTCAAAAAAATTATTTTACCTAAATTATTTTTTATATTATATTTTTTCTCTTCCTTTTACTTTTCCACTATGTACTCTAATCTTTCTCTTTCCTTGTTTTTTTGTCTTTTGGAATTTATATATCACTTTTCTCTTTAAATTATATTTTTATATAATTTTTTTCTCTAAATTTCATTTATCAAATTTATCTTTCTTAATTTTCTTTTTTATTTCTTTCTATATAATTATATATTCTTTTTCTCAGTCAAAAAAAAAAATATATATCTCTCTCTCTCTCTCTCTCTAAATTCATTTATCATATTTATTTCTCTCATCTTTCTCTTTTAACACTCTCTCTCTATAATTTACACATCCTATTTCTCTATTATTTTTCTCTTAAAATTTCTTCACACATATTTATCTATTTGTACTTTTTCTTTTCCTATTTCTCTCTCTTAAATTTTAATTTTTCTCTTTCTCTCTCTAAACTTTATTTATATATAATTTTTTTTTCTAAATTTTGTTTTTCGTATTTAATTATCTTTCTAGAATCTCTATCTTCTATTTCTCTCTCTACACTTTCTCTCTTTGGGGTTTATATTCTTCTTTTTCTCTTTCGATTTTATATCTATATAATTTTTCTTTCTAAATTTTATTTTTGATGTTCTTTCTTATTTTACTCTCTACAATCTTTTTTTAGAATTTATATATTCCATTTCGCTTTCTAAGTTTTATTTTATATAATTTTTCTTTCCAGATATTTGTCTCTTTAGACTTTCTTTATTCTCTTTCTCTTTTTAGAATATATAAGTACTCTTGCTATCTCTTAAATTTTATTTTCATATTTTATTATTATTGTTATATCAGAATTTACTTCTATAATTAATTATTATTTAAATTGTATTAATTTGTAATTGATCATGAATAATAGAAAGAAGAACAAAAGTGAGTTCGGCCAAAGTAGATTCAGGTACGCCGAGCCAGCTATCCGGATAGCCACTTTTCATCCACCACCTCATTCAACCAAAAGGATTAGTCAATATATTTTAATGGGAATCCTTTTTGCCTATAAAATGAGAAATGCATTCAATGTAGTTTTACGTTCATTTACTCCATCCAACCACATAATTGTATTTTTCTCTAGAAAAGCTCTTGCTTCTCTCTAGCTTTGATATTGTACTGTTCTAAGCATTTATAAGAACAATCAAACACCAATTCACAACTCTTGTTTGTCATTTATTTCTAAGTTCTTCCATAATATAAAAGTTCAAATTGTTTGTTTGAACACTAATTATTGAAATAATGTATCGTTAGTTGAAAACGGAGTTAAACAATTGGCACTAAAAAAAGGACTTTCTGAAAGTGATTCAGCTGCCCCCACTACTAATCTCTTTTCATTCGAAAAAACTTGTCATGGCAATAACATCTAGTTTAGATTCTAGTGATGGTCACAAAATTCACCATTCACAGAGAAACAAGAGACCACCACTTTATACTCGTCATACTAGATTCGGGGCTCTTAATATCTTGAGGTAGGATACAAATCTATCAGCAGTATAACTTGTTTGGCATTATCCGGTTATGCCCCAGCGACAACATCAGCCGAAAGAACAAGATCATCAATATGAACAATAGGCCCCAGAGTTAGATTTAAATCTAACTCTAGACCTAATGAATAATGAAACTCATGTTTGGAGAGCCAGACACGGAGAAGGTCATCCAAGGGTAAACAGGTCGATGCAGGATAGACTAGCATACCGAAGCAAGTAGTTATCTCAAAAGGTTATTTGCAGTGTCTTTTGGGTCAAATACCTGCCCATGGGGAGGGTCAGCATGTTAATCAACCAGAACAGTCAGCGATCGGATCCTCGTATGCCAAACCATGAATCAAACTATAGAACAACAACAACCTCAAAGAAATCTAACTGTACGAGATACGGTAGTGCCCTCCAGACGAGCAGGTAACCATGTTCATGAAAGGCGCTCTGTCAAATCACACAATCTCACTAGGATAAGCTTATCCGGATTTGCGGACAAACTTAATAATAAGAGTCATACCCAAAATGATGAAGCTACCTCCCAACTTCATTCGAAAGTTTAGATTTTTAAACGTCAGGTTCAGACCAGGCTCTAGAACAAGAAGGCCTCGCAACTGGTGGTTCCAAAGATCCCACATAATAAAAATATGGTTCCAGTCTAGGAAGCCATTTAGAATGTTATTTCCTCAAACTCCAATGTATTGCTAGCTGAAAATCCAAACACTTATATTGACCAAAAATTGACTGAGTTTCACCAACAGTTGAAGGGTTTTGTTCCAAAGTTGTTATTGTGAACTATCAACTTTTAGTCCAGCCATGTAGGAGTATGAAATTCCATCCGAGGTAAAGTTGCCCAAGATGGCCAGTTTGTATTTGGGCACTACTAGCCCATCAAAACATCTGGAAAATTATGGTGTGCACATAGCTCTTAATCCAAACCATGATACGCTTACGTACAGGTTCGAAATCACCCTGGGGCAGCATAACTGAACTTGGTATGTAAATCTTCCCCTAGGGCTCAATTGGGAGTTTCTCCAAACGGGTGGAGAAATTCAATGCTCAATTTTCAAGCTTCCACAGAGATTTTGCATAATTGTGTAAAGGCCAAATGAATCACTTAGAGAGTATACAGTTGTTTTACCCGTGCAGCACTGACTATGAGAAACTTTAATGATCTAATGGACAGTTAACGTTTGTTTCAATTATTCATCCCAGTAAATAATACAAATAGCTCCTTGGTCACCAGAATACACCATCATTTAATGCCTTAATGGAGGCAGCAGCTTCTCATTCCTTGACTGAAGAAAAAATTAGCCCTTATCCAAAGTAGAACTTGCCTATTATTCCTGCACCACAGTCTTTGCGAAAGCATAACCATTTTGGGTTTGGTACAGATCGGTCACACCAATCGAATAGGCCATCCAAATATAACAGTGTACCACAACGAAGCCACAATAGTAAACCCAGTTAGTTCGGACCGAGAGGATGGCCCCTTAAGCGACATGATAACCAAACAATCAATCACCCATGGTCAAAATTTAGTGACTAGATGGTATTGGTTAACAACCTGGAATACATTTACCAGGTTGATAATCAAAATAAAATCCTACCTCCAATACTGCTCAAAAACATGGGCAAAAATATGGACCAATTTTGTCACTACTATAATAGCTCTTGTCATTGGACTTCCGCGTGTTTTGTTCTTCGGGATGTGGTCGGGCAACTCATTCAAGAGGAAAGCCTGTAGGAGTTTGTAGAGCAAACACATCATCGACAAACCCCTGAGCAAGCCCTGAAACATATTTTGAACTGCCCACAACCTAACTGACGTGATAAGGCAAATCAACGTTTGGAAATAGTAGCAAACAACATAGGGCGTCCACCTCCTATTAATCATCTCCATGTTATTCATGTTATATTCAAGGGGGATAAATTCGGACACAGGCCATCCCAAAAGCATACATACCGCAAAGAGTCATATCATTATCCAATCAGAATACAGGTTAACTTAACCCAAGCAGACTGATCTCACCCTTGAAACTCTCTGGTCTTGATCACTTTCATCGAAGATGAGGCAAAACGGCTTTATCATCCATATTATGATGCGTTGGTGGTAGATCTTGAGATTGAGAGGCATAATGATGAGAAATCTGTTTGATAATGGCAGTTCAGCGGATATCATGTTTGCCCAGGCATTAGATCAACTTGATATTACAGATAAAACCATGCACCTGATCAAGATATCTCTTTAGGTTTTTATAGGAGATTTTTATAGGAAATGAGGTTCAACCACTCAACCAGATCACCCTTAGGGTAACTTTTGGCACATTTCTTTGTTGTGTTACAATCAAAGTGAACTTTTGTGATTGTTGATATCTCATCTATTTACAATACTGTAATAGAAAGGGTTACCCAACATGAAATTCAAGGTGTAGCTAATACCTAGCAAGATTGTTGATATCTCATATGCTCCAATCGAGATGTATGATTGGGTGGAGTATGTCTCCATTGACTATGGATATCTAACTGGGGAAATACCTCTAGGATGTCTTGATCCTTGAGATGAACAATTTGAATAGAGAGGTTCTCCAGTTGAGGGATTAGAAGAAGTGATGTTCGACCCAAATAAACTGTGGAAATTACTATCAAAGCCACTCCAAACTGACCTCATTGAGTTTATTCGAGCTCATCAAGGTGATTTTTCTTGGACACATCTTGACATTCTAGGCATAGATCCCTCGGTGATTGTACATAAACACAATGAGGATTTGAATGCAAGGCTTGTCAAACAAAAGAGAAGATCTTTCAACCCAAAGCGATATGCGGCCATAAACACAAAAATTGAAAAACTAGTGGAAGCCAAGTTGATATGGGAGGCCTACTACCCGAATTGTTTGGCCAATAATTTTTTTTTTTTGTAAAGAAAGCCAATAGGAAGTGACAGGTATGTATGAATTTCATTGATTTAAATCGAGCATACCCAAAAGATAGCTTTCCACTTTCTCAAATAGATCAGTTGGTCGATGCTACGGCTGGACACCAGCTTTTAATTTTTATGGACGCATAGATATAATCAAATTTATATAGACCCAGGGGACGAAGAGGAAACGGATTTCATTACAAGCCAAGGGCTATATTGTTACAGGGTAATGTCGTTTGGGCATAAAAATGATGGAGCAACATATCAACGCCTTGTAAACAAAATGTTCACTGATCTACTTGTTAAGTCAATGGAAGTTTATGTTGAAGATATGCTAGTAAGTTCCTCTGAGCAGATGAACACATTCGGCATCTAGACAAAACATTCTAAGTTCTGAGCAAGTACCAGATTCAATTCAACACAACCAAATGTGCATTTGGGGTCGCGTTCGGGAAATTCCTTGGATTTATGGTACACAACTGGGGTATTGAGGCCAATCCGGAGAAGATCCAAGCCTTGTTAAGCATAAAATCTCCAATTAAGGTCAAAGATATTCTGCATTTGACTGGATGTGTGGTAACTTTGAATGGATTTGTTGCCCAGGCAACTGATAAGTGTCTCCCATTTTTCAAAGCCCTTAAAAAGGCAATGAATTTCTTCAACAGATGATTGTGAGCAAATTAAGAGTAAAATTTTCTTTGGTCGTCCAGGGACTTTTTGATGGGTTGAGTTACCTTTTTCTCTTAATACAAAAGAGGAAGTTAGGCCCAATAACACTTTTTAGGCTTGTTTTTTGTGTGTTGTCACCAAATGCACTAATTATAAGATTTTAGCATTTATATTATAGCATACAAGTATTGGAATGAAAGTTGGTTGTTTGGTTAGACTAAAAATATTTGAATGAAAATAAATTTTTTACTATTTTTGTAGAATTAGCTTTTCTTCTAAAATCCAATGAAAAACTCATTTTATTCTAAAAAAAGTTATTTTACCTAAATTGCCTCTTATATTATATTGGTATAATTACATTTTGGTATCCTTTAGTTTGACGAAGTTTCAAAAAATACTTTGAGTTTTGAAAAATACTAAAAATGGGTCTCTAGTTTACATTAATTATACTCATATACCCTCTACCTCCTATTTTTTTTAAAGAAAATAACAAGGAAATCTTTTTTTTTTTGCACTACAAGTCCCTGAACTCTTTCAATATTAGCAATTTGGTCCCGAAATAAAAAAACATTCTTCTTTTTTTATTTTTCTTTCTTTTTATTTTTATTTTTATTTTTCTTTAAATGTTATTTTTATTTTTCTATTCTTTTATTTTTTATTTTTTCTTCTTTTCTTTCTATTTTTCACTTTTCTTTTCTTTTTCTTTTATTTCTCATCTTCTGTTGCTACTTCTTGTTATTTTCTCTCTTTCAATCTTTATCGTCTAATGCACACCCTATCTGTCGGAAATAAAATAATTTTTTTTTTTAGATTCTTATTCTTTTCTTCTTTATCTTCCGATGCTTCTTCTTTTCCTCTCTATCTTACGAGCTCATTTCATTTGCTGGGGGTTGTAAATTTTTTTTCTTTCTTTTTTTATTTTTATTTTTTTCTTCGTCTTCTGTTGCTTCTTCTTTCATTTTCCATCTTATCTGTTCACCCCATCTGCTACTAGTTAAAAAAAAATTATTTTTCTTTTCCTTTTTTTTCTTCTTCGTTCTCTATTGCTTCTTCTTCGAATTCCATCTATTGCTTTTTCTTTGAATTTTCATCTTATCTACCTCCCCCATCTGCCGGGGGTAACAAAATTCTTTTTATTTTTTTATTTTTTATTTTTCTCTCTTTTTTTCTTTTTGTTTTGTTTTTCTTCTTCCTTCTGCTACTTCTTCTTTCCCTTTCCATCTTCATCACCTTCTGTCCGCCTCATCTGTGGGCCACCTCTCTTGGTGGCAATCTCATCCCATAAAACATTTTAGCAAGAACATCATCTAGATATTTTGTATTTTTTTCCCATTTCCTAATCCCTTTTCTAGCAAATCTATCTTCCAGTAACAGCAGAAGATAAAGAAGAAAAGAAAAATAAAATAGAGAAAGAAAAAGAAAATAAAGAAAAAAGAAAAGAAAGAGAAAAAGAAAAGAAAGAAAAATAAATAAAAAATAATTTTTTTTTACCCCGACAGATGAGTCAGGCAAAAGTTGATGAAGATGGAAAGGGGAGAAGAAGACGAAGCAGTAGTAGCACAAGACGAAGAAGAAAAGAAGAAAAAAAAGATAAGAAAAAGAGAAAAAAAAAAAGAAGAAGAAAAGATAGAAAAATAATTAAAAAAATAAATTTGTTTTAGCCCAGTAGATGGGAGCATGCAAAAAGTGATGAAGATGAAAAAGGGAAGAAAAAAAGAAGAAGAAGAAGCAGCAGTAGAAGACAAAGAAAAAACGAAATAAAAAATAAAAGAAAAAAATTTAACCCGTAGCAAACAAGCCATGCAGATAAGATAAAAAAGGAAAGAACTAGCAATAGAAGACGAAGAAAAAAAGAATAATAAAAAAAAGAAAAAAAAATTACAACCCCCAACAGATGAGACGATTAAATAAGATGAAAAAGGAAAGAAGCAACAACAGAAGACGAATAAAAAAAGAGAAAGAAACTAAAAGTAAAAAATAAAAGAAAATAAAAAAAGAAATTTTTTTATTCCCGACAAATTGGGTGGACATTAGGCGATGAAGATGAAAAATGAAAGAAGAAGAAGCAACAGCAATAAAAAACGAAAAAAAAAAAAATAGAAAAAAAAAAGAAAAAGAAAAAGAGAAAAATAAAGAAATATATATATATTTTTTGGGACCAAATTGCTGATATTTGAAGAATTCAGAAACTTATGGTGTAAAAACAATAAGTTATCAAAAATAGGTTAAAGCTTAATTTTGCCATATTCTTAAAAAATGAGAGGCGGAGGAGATATATGAGCGTAGTTGATGCAAATTAAATATCCCTTTTTAGTATTTTCCAAAATGAGGTATTTTTTGAAATTTCTTCAACCTACAAGGCACCAAAATGTAATATTATATTTTCTCTCTCCTCTTTATCCCTCTACTATTTATCTCTAATCTTTCTCTCTCCTAATTTTTTTTTTAGAATTTATATATCATTTTTCTTTCTTTACACTTTATTTCTACATAATTTTTTCTTCTAAATTACATTTCTCTTATTTATCTCTCTTGATTTTCTTTTTTAATTTCTCTCAAAATTTCATTTCACATATTTTCTCTCTCCTATTTATCTCTATAGAATTTATATTTTCTCTTTCTCTTTCAAAATTTTATTTATATATTTTTTATTTCTAAATTTTCTTTCTCTTATTTAATTATCTTTTTAGAATTCTTAATTTCTCTCTCTATGCATTCTCTTTTTGAAATTTAGATACTCCCTTTCTCTCTTTCGATTTTATATCTATATAATTTTTCTCTTCAAGTATCTGTCCTTTTAGACTTTTTTTCTCCCTTTTCTCTTTTTAGAATTTATAAGGATTCTTTCTACATCTAAATTTTCTATATTTACCTATTATTATTTTTATTATTATTATAATTATTATTATAATATAATAATAAATTAG
>WUAT03000008.1:4561987-4574067 GCA_010015005.3 Ulmus americana
GGGACATAAAAAGCCTTACCCCTCAATACAACTAATACAATATGAAATCCAATACATTCAAATAAACTAAAATTAATCCTCTTTTTCAGCCTTTGTAAATTCCTCTATGTGAGCACATTATAAAAAGTAATCATATTTTTTCATATCTCTTTGGTTTGTGATAAGTTGAAGACTTGGAGCCAAAAATCTACTTATATATTCATGTATATGTATATCATATATTTTTGGTCATGTATATCATAGCTTTATTTTAAATTTGAATATAAAAATATTTATTTTTGTTTGTTATAAGTTTCCATAGTAAAAATTAAATTAAATAAAAAAATCTTATTTTTTGACGTGTAATATATCGCGATATTGAAAGCGATAATTCGCAATATATTACAAAAATATCCAAATATCTTGTACATTTATAACAGAATTTGTACGGTATCAATATTTTGCGATATATCGACCGATATATTACAATATATCTCGATATTCTGATGGATATTTACATACATATACTTATCATATCGCAACCCTTACAAAATTGATATATCGCGATATTTTCATCCATAAATCAAGTTAATTTCTGCGTTTCTTCTTCTTCTTGAAGAAAAGTAAACAGAAGTAACCATATATTTTTCTTGAAAAAGGACCACTTTTTAGCATGTGTTACTCTCCAATCCCAACCACCAAATTCTTGTTCTTGGGCAACCACAGATGACACGATATGTCGTCATCCTATAAACTTCCAACTATGCGAACAAGTCCTTTGCTATATTAAGCCTCTTTTGGTGTGTTTGAGATAATACCAAACATGGGGAGGAGACTAAATGCTCTGCTTAGGAGGAACTTCGAGATAATACCAAACATGGGGAGGAGACTAAATGCTCTGCTTAGGAGGAACTTCAAGACCTCTAAATTCAAAACTCTTGTAAAACTTTCACTCTCTAGGATTGCTATCCTTAAGAATCACCACCAGAGCCGCTTGTCTCATGCTCGTTCTGATGTCAGAGAGCTTCTTCTCCATGGCCAACAAGACCGAGCTCTTCTTCGTGTACTTTTGTATTTCTTTTCACTCTCGCTCTATCTTTCTCTTCCGTGTATGTGAACTGAAGTTGTGTGGATTTCTTATAACAGGTTGAGCATGTGATCATGGAGCAGAACACGTTGGACGCGTATGCTTTGGTAGAATTTTACTGTCATGTCTTGCTTGAAAGAGTCAAGCTTTTCAAACAGAAAAGGTAAGTTCTCCTATCAATAAAACTTGTTACTTTTCCTGTGTTTTGGTATTGATTTGTGTGAATATATGCTTGTTTTCGAAGTGGGGAATGTCCAGATGAGCTGAAAGAGGCTACTTCGAGCTTGATATTTGCAGCTTCGAGGTGTGGAGCATTCCCAGAGCTTCAAAAGATCTGCGGGATCTTTACATCTCAATTTGGGAAGGAATTTTGTGCTCGAGCAGTTGAGTTGCGCAACAATTGTGGAGTGAATCCTAACGTAATTAGCAAGTTCAATTTTTTGATTTTCTCTCCTTGTTTATCCCTTCTCTGATCAAAGCATGTAACTTTATTTTGGCTGCTCTAGATGGTACAAAAGCTTTCAACGCGACAAACAAGTCTCGAAAGCAGATTGAAAGTTCTAAAGGAAATTGCTTCTGAAAATGGTATCACTCTGCACTTGGAAGAAGATGCTCCTGTGGAAGCCAAGGTAAGGAAACTTTTATCACATAACAAAAACAACAATAATTAGGACTTTTCAATGTTAAATTTTGAGAAAAATGGCTCGGATGATTGTAGGAGAAGCTAGATATGAACCACAAGCAAGAACAGGAAGGATCTACTACATCTGCTACTTCAGTAAATTCAGAGCTCAGATATGATACCTATGCTTTGCCTGAAGAGATAGAGCAGGATGACAAATTCTCTGAATCAATGAAAGGTAGAAAAAAGTACAGAGACGTAACAGCTGCTGCCCAAGAGGCTTTTGAATCAGCAGCTTATGCAGCCGCTGCTGCTAGAGTTGCTGTTGAACTCTCCATATCCAGATCAACACATAAAGATTATGATCATCATGATAGTTCAGATAATCAAGGAGCTATATCATCTTTTGACGTTTCTTCTTCAACAGAACTTCGTATCTCAAAGGCGACTGAGCATTTATATGATAGTGAGGGTTCTGATAAGATTCATCCTGTTATCAATCCTTCAATCAGCTTAATATCGAAAGGTGGAGACATGGCCAGCAATGAGAGTGATGTTCATTTTCGAGAAGTGACAGAGAAGAAAAAGAAACAAGGGAAAGAAATAAAAACATCTACTTCAGATTTGAATACTGAAAATGACTATGTTCCCAGGCTTTCTGCATTAAAACTCTGCAAGAAGGATCCCCAGAATGACATAGCCTCGGAAGGAATTATGAGGAGGATAAGAACATCAAAATATGGCTCAAGCACCATGATTTGAGTACAGATGGGAAACCTAGCTTGCCAATGAATGAAGGCAGACACAAAAACCAGTGAAATTGAACTAGAGATGAGGACATACCATTGGATCAAGCTCTCCTTTCTTCCAAGGGTGATAAAAAAAAATCAGTATCAGGACGACCCTATACATCCTAAGGAAGAAGTAGGTAGGTAGATACAATTTCATCCGATTTCGAAGAGCATGAATTGTAGAAGAGTATATGAGTTTGAGCAAGTAGATGGTGTTTGGTAGAAGATGGAAACATTTTCTTCTAAAGCTTCACATGTTTCATAGTTTTAGGAGCTTCGTTTGGTTTTGATTTCTTCATTTCTTCATTCAAAATATTTGTGATGAACAAATTCAAATCCAGAGTTGTTTGTGAAAATAAAATTGAGAATTAGATTTTGATAGTAAGCTGGGAATAATATCAAATCTGCTGGGATAGTTCTCTAGTATAAGATATCTTATTGTAATAATTTCTTATTCAATATATAACCGTTATAGTTGAAAAACAGTAGAACAACTCAGAATTTGATAAAATAGGCAAGAAAAAGTTGTCATATATATAAATGCACATCACCAAAATGAATCAAATTCAAAATAAAATACAAGTAGTTGAAGAAGCAAAGTGATAAGAACACAAAATTTCTACATTACAATTTAAGCCAAATTGCCCCCACTCTGCTGCCACAAGTTGATGATATCCGTAGCTTGATTGAGAAGAATAATCATCTGCTTTTGAGATATCCAAGGCTTGCTTTCGAGTAGAACTTTGAGCTCTTCCCAAGCATCCTTTCTTGGCCAAAAGTAGTAAGGACTTAGAGGGATAGTGCCATGGCCAGGTATCACTTGGTCCAGAGCTATGCCAATATTCTTCTCCATCCAAATGAACTTCAACACAAGCCTTGGCTTAACTGTTGGCTTCACAACCACTCCAAGCTTCTAAATTATCAACAAAAACATTGAGGACAAACAAAAATAAGTTATTTTACTGCAAATATTTTGCATTCATACAGAGAAAAGGCAAGATAGATAGAACTAGAATATCATTTTCTAGTGGTTTAACATTGTCATTTGGATTCACTGATGCAAGAGTGAGATACCCAAGAAAAAATATATATATATATATATAGGGTGCTTCTATGGAAGTGAATTTTTTTTTATCAAGTTAGTGGTTTCATCAATATTTTTTGATGATTTTTGAATATGTTGTTCTCTACTTTCTTAGAAATATTCCTACAAAATTTGTTATAATCGGAGTTTTTGTTTAGAAGATAAATAGCTTTTTTAATTAACAGCAAAATTTTAAATGAATATTTCTTAGACATTACTGAACAAAAATAGAATGTGATTGAAAAGTTATAAAAAAAATTACTACCGGTAGTGATTTTTCCAGGCAACAACAAACTCTAAATAGGATGATATGCCTAGAACACTTGTTATTTGATTGTTGCCTTTAAAATTGCAAATTATCCACCGAAAAGATAAGCAAATTCTGTGATTGCCCACTAATCAAAATCTCAAATTTATCTCAATTCTGCGTTTGATTTAGCATAACAACCCAATTTCCAGTGATATTATAGTCAAGCAAACACAGAAAACAAAGGAAAACCAACAGAGAGAGAGCGAGAGAGTGGGAGTAGAACCTCTTTATCTGGAGAAGCCTCTCCGGCGGTGGACTCATCAACAGGAGCCTCTTCGGTGACAAGCGGCTCGGCGGCGGCTGCCGAGGCAGAAAGCTTGAAGCTTCTTGTGCGGTGGCTGAGTTTCAATTCGGATAGTGACCGTACATTTAAGCCGGAAAAAGTCCTTTGATTCCTAAAGAAGGAGGGTTGAATGGGTTTAAGAGAAACAAGGTTTAAGCTTTGGGGAAGACATGTAGAGGGCTTTAATGACAAATTCCAGTTAGCTTGAAACTGCACAGCCATGGCTGCCTTATCTAACGCAATCACACGCAGACTTCTTTGAGCTTTAACTCAACGGTTCTTCAGGCTCAGGATAAGGAGGGATCGGGTAATCAGACCCCAATTTAAGTCTTTGGGCCTCTGCATATGCATAGTTGGGCCAAAAAACCCACAAAAAGGATAAAAACTAGGCCCAGTGGTAGGGGGGAACTACAGGAATGCCCCTAAAATGAGGCATCAAAATATTTATAACCTTGTTTTACATCCATTACAAATGTGCCATTTTTTTTAATTTTTTTTTACCTATTTTACTCCTCTATAAAATGGCAAATTACAAAGACTGAGATAGATGACCTGAATACGAAAGAGAAAATATATTTTATACCAAAAAATGATTTTAAAAGGGTGTGCAAATATAATGGGTTAGGAAAAAGGTTAAAGGGTGTACTCTCCTCGTTATAGCACTTCATAAATTTACAAATTTATTCTTCAAAATACATAGATTTAGTTTGCTTGACTGCCAAGTTTATCCAACTCGGCTAGTGTTCATGTTATTACTGCCGATAAAGAGTAACAACAGGAGTTTCACGACCAAAAAATTTAAATAAGAGAAAGTACAAAACCGGCATTTGAGCTAATAAATCTTTTTTTTTTCACCCACTTATAGGCACATTTCATCAAGGGCAAAGTTACTATTTTAATATGAAACCTTAATAGAGTAAATTTTGCTATGACAACCCAATTTAAAATGGGGAATTGAAAGAACTATTATTCCAACAATAGAAAAAAAATTGGTGCCACAGCATTCAATATTTTCCTTGAAACAGAAGTCTGTACCATCCAATCTGTAACTAAATCAGAGCTAGCCTTTCTTATTTTCATCAACTCCATGCTTCTACGTGGTACTTGCCAGTCTTCTCTAGTGCCCTAAGCCATCTCACAGCAGATTCCTTAGGAAGTCCACTTTCTTTGGAAACAATTTCTTCAAATGCTGACAAAACATCTGATGGCATTTTAGTTGAAGATCCTGCAACATAGACAGCAGCCCCATTACTCAGCAAATTCCATACCCGATGGCTATGTTCCTGAATCTTATGCTGCACGTAAACCTTCTGCTGCTGGTCTCTTGAGAAGGCGACGTAAAAGCCTCCACCCTTTGTTTCGGAAAGGACCCCGCCATTTTGTGAATGAGACAACCAAAAATCTTTGTATAGAAAGTCATTTTCCTCGTTTCTGCAACCGAAGAAAAATATAACTGGAGCAGTTGTATCAGTCGCACTTTGGATGGCTCTTTCCTCCACAAATCCGCGAAATGGTGCACAACCCGTTCCAGGTCCAACGAGAATGAGAGGAAGCAATGGGGGTGGTGGAGGAAGGGAGCCTTTTTGAAACCACGTTGGAACATAATTGCCTGTTCATGATCATAAGAAATTAATAAGTCGACTTACATGGTTACTCATCTACAATATAATATAAAAGTTTTATTTATGCCATACATTGTTCAGGATCAAGTTTGCTTAGCCATGTTGAGCAGAGACCTGATCGCTTCCTTTTAAAAGGGGTAGTCCATGATACTACATCTACAGTTAAGTGCACTTGGTTTGGGTGAGCCAAGAGGGAGGAAGATATGGAAAAAGCTCTAGTTTTTAAAGGAGGAACCAACTGCACCAGCCACTCAAATGGCATTTGAACAGAAGGGAAATCCTCTAATACCTGTATCACAAAGATGAAATTATCAGTCTAGCCATATAGGGATCCAAAAACCATGCATTCATCTATGATCTAATAAGCCAAGTGATTTCTAAATCCGGTGAAACAGAAACTAAAAGTACTATTTAAAATGCAGAGCCAACATTTTGTACTTACATATCAGAAAATCACATTTACACATGCTCTTTAAGAATTCTTTGCATTTTCCCGACTAAATCACATTTTATCAACCAAGACTTTCTTCCTTAACTCCAAGGTTTCCAATGGAAATATGGAGGAAATAATCTTTGAAAATATTGTTTTGTATATTTGCAGTCCATATAGTAGCATGTCAAAGTCAGACAACAATAAATCAATTAAAGAACAATATGTAGAGACCAATGATCACCAAATGCTGCAATAAGGAAAGAGGGGCCTAGTTGGTTGATTGTTAAAGCATTGGACATTACCTCCAGAACTGTCCTCCGTTCCTTCTGATTGTATTGGTAGAGGTCATCTCGTCCCTCAGGTGATGCAAAATATTGTAGTCTTTCCTTTTCATGTTCAGCTGTAGCAAAGTTACTCATAACCTGGAAAAAATATTTTCATCACATTTTAAGACCAATCAAAGGACAGGTATCTTGCACAAGAACTCTGACAGAAAAGAGACCTGTGTTTAGTAAAATAACTTTGTGAGAATAACCTGTGTAACACATTTAATTTGAACAAATTTATCCTTTTTAATCATTTATATTAGCATTAGCAGAATATATATTCTCAACATTAATTATCATTTTTAGTTTAGATACCATATCTGGTGAATGTGTGTAGCCCAGTAGGCTCACACAATATCACACATGTTTATTGGAACTATTTGTGATTAGTATTTCTTTGGCAGACTGGAACTTAATACGATTATATAGTAGCCACAATCAGTAGTCAATGAGATAGAAGCATAAGCAAGTAGGTAACATCACATTTCGTTTAAATAAGCAGTTCTTTTCTCTGTAAAGAACTAATAGAAAACCAAGAGTAAAAAAACATACTGGATTCTTGCCTCGAAGAAATAGCGCCGAGGAGAAGCTGATGTAACATCCATTGCCAACTGTACAAAAGATTTTAATTTGATAGGGACCACCGCAGCATTTGCATGAGCAGCAAGGTCAATCTCTATCTCCGCAGGATGAACCTGAAGAATTAGAGGAAATATGAGAGACCAGAATGATAAATTAATCTATCTTCTTAGAAGTGCCAACTAGATGGCCAACTAGATACTAGATAGTACTAAGCACTAGTGTTGGCTCTTGGAGGAATGATAAGCATTTATCAAGTATCATTCATAATCAGCCAATATACAAGGGAACTACTTACAGTGATAAATGCTTCAGGATCCAAATCACAACGGTGTAAGAAAGCATCCACTAAAGCAGGATTCTGACCAGGAAGAACTTCAAGGGCATCACCAACATTGTATTCAATAACCTGAATAAGATGGGAGAGGAGTTTTAACTGATAAAGATAAAACATATTCGATTGAACACGGAAATTAAAAACATAGAAGACAACTTACGGATGAAACAAATTCAAACTCAAAATGGCGCACATCTTTTCCATAACCTTCTTTAGTTAATGGTTGATTTTGGATCTACATGAGCAAATCCAAAAAAGAAGTTGAGAGATAGTCATAGCCATTCCAAACTAAGGCATACATGAGATGATAAATAATTAAAAAAAAAAACATTGTAAAGTATGTACTGTTAAACCATAGTATAAAGATTTTTATATATTATTAATACAGCATGCAACAGTACCAGTTTAAGAAAGCAATCAGGCCTATTCTTGTCACGTGAAAATTTTCCAGGAGACATTGTCCGAGCCCTCTCAATTTGCATCTCGATGTTTTTTAAATCTGAGACAAACAACATGAATATATAGTTCAGTAAAGGAACCCATTCTTAGAAGTAAATTTAGAAATTTCATAATTTTCCAACAAATTAAAGTGGAAACATGATCTTAAACAAACTGATTAAGAAGAGTTGCACAAATCACAAGTTCTCAACAAATTAGTACGGAAGTAAGGAAGACGAGCATTGTGATCGCATGATGTGAAATCATCACACACATTCAATCTCTTTTACTGAAGGCTACTGCTATTATGCTAATGTCAAATATATTTAGATCATTTCATAGGCATCCAGTATCAAATATCAAATGCATGTATCAATGTAATCTCAATTCAAATATCATATTTCTAAGGGTTTATTCTTTTGCACAGTACTAATTCCTTTCAAAGTTTAAATCAAAGCAAAAATTAGCGCTAAATATAGCCCATTTAACATGGGATATGTGTGGAGCAAAACATAGGCAATGCTTTTTACTTTTGTCTAGTAAATTATTAGACAGACAATGGCCAACACTTTTCCTCCTTATATTGTGTCGTATTTGTATGCTTTTGTCCATAAACACGATCAAGAATGAACTGGAAAGACTAATACCAATAGATACATAAACCAAAACATATATGTATATTTTTGCGAGTGTATGAATTTCAAATGAAATTGTGATTATCTCAAATAGGAAGTTCCTACACAAAATTTACCTGAACTAGTTGAAAATTGTGAATCAACTTTGTCAGTAACATGGTACATGATCTGAAATTTTGGTTGACCAATTGAATGCTTCGACGAAATCACATAATCTGGACCTTGTGGGAAGAATTTAGGATTAATCTTATGCAACATACTCCACAAAGATGACATCCAGGGATCCAGAGCAGCTTCATACCTATCAAAGAAACTCCTCTCTAGGTAAACTCAAAATCACAAAAATAAATAGTTCTTGGGTGAAAAGAAAAAAGATTTCAGGCTGTTTTATTAGAGAAGGTTACTTGAGATTCTTTGGGAAATGTTACTAATCTTTTGAAGCCTTCCTACTAAATATCTTTTCGCCTAAAGGGGAACCAACATACTCATGGGATATTAACAATGCAATATAGTAGGTAGCCTAACTTAGTGAGTTAATGTCAATCAAACTAAATGGTAAGCACAATTTTGCAACCTGCTTAACAGATCCCAATTTCCACAACTCAAAAAAATAATTTAAAAAAAAAAAAAAAACACCAAAGTAAGAATGCAAGATTCAGACAACTTAGTTGCCAATCATTCAGATAATTCAAGCATAATTGATAATTCTATTAACAGTTTCAGTGAACTATAATCATACCCTGATGGGTGCTGATCATCACCCAAGCCTCTTTCAACAATGGCCATTGCCCCAAGATCTGATAGTCTCCGGTCTAGCTTCTTTGCAACAAACTGAAGCCATAAAAATAATGTATAAGTTCCACCTAGTTTAAGCTTACAGAAGAAATTTTACTTTCACCAAATCATATTCAAACAATTTTCCTTCAAATTACTAATTAAGAAAGGGGAAAAAAATATACATGTAAGCTATAGAATCCAATTATTCTTAGGATGTATGCAGAGTAACAAGAGACTTATAAAGTTTCCTCATCAGACATCTTCATATAATAAAAAGCTAAAACGAGAAAAGACTGTAAACATCGTCTAGAACCACACTACTGCAAGCCACCACCTCTTGATAAAAGCATAAAATTATACCCATTGCCCAATTTCCAATCTTGTACATAAAATGCCAAAAAAATCAATATTATTAAAACAAATTTGGAAATAAAGGAAACAGAGATGTGATTACATTATATTTCTGGTAACCAGAATCACCCAAACCAAACACAGCATAATGAACTCCTTCTAGCCAATGGTGACTGAGATTTCTCTGCAGAAGGAATCTCCAAAACCCCTACACACAAAAGATGGAAAATTTAGAGAAACAAAGCTCTAGAGCAAAAGATTTAATATAACTACAGTAATAGATTCCCAATCAACCTTAATGGAATCCGGAGCATCTCCCTGTCCTGTAGTAGAAACAACAAAAACTACAGCGCTCTCATGAGGTAACGAAACCTAAAAACAAAAAAAAAAACTAAGATTAGAAAAGAAAAAAGGAGTATTTTCTCGGAAACCAAACAGGGAAGAGAAAGCAGAATTAGAACATACAGAGTCGTAGTCGTCGATGGAGAGGAGCTTAACGAGGCAGCCCCTACGCTCGGCTTCACGGCCGAGTTGTTCTGCTGCGTCAAGGGCATTTCCGGTTTGAGTTGCGTATAGAATCAGTAGCTTCGGTCTGATTTCCATATCCTCTATAATCAACAAATTCTAATTTTTTTTATTTAAAAAAATCAATCTCTGAATCAGAGTGATCGTTACCTGGGTATGCTCTAAGGTATCAGAGACCAAACAGACCAAGAGGAAGAAGAAGCATTTTTTGGGTGGGTGGGGCCCATCGGACTGGTTTGTTGGTGAACTAAAGGTTGGGCTGCATCAAACTGGAGTGATACTAGGCCCAAATCAAATCGACTACTATTGAAAGGGGGAACTACGGGGGGCCTTAAAACCTTTATAGCCCATTTTTAGGGGGAACTACAGGAATGCCCCTAAAATGAGGCATCAAAACATTTATGCCCATGTTTTACATCCATTACAATTGTGCCACTTTTTTACCTATTTTACCCCTCTATAAAATGACAAATTACAAAGAAATTTAGAGACTAAGATAGATGACCTTGAATATGGGGGGTCAAAATGTATTTTACACCTAAAAAAGGGATACAAATGTAATGACTTTTAAGAAGGTGTGTAAATGTAATGGGTTAGGGAAAAGGGGTATAGGGTGTAATTTCCTCCGGAATATATCATGAGTCAAACATGAAGTCAAAATTAGAAAACATAGTCTAAAATACCCTTATTTTTCTTAGTTAACCTTTTTATTAAAAAAAGGCTTGGCTCAAGTGTCTCCAGTCGTATTTTGCAAGTTGCCTTTATTTAATTTTTAGTTTATTCGCGCTAGATGTCCCTGAACTTTACAAATTATAGCAAAGACGTCCCTCAAATTTATTTTTTTATAGTACAAATAGTCCTTATTTTAGTACGACTTGTAGCTCCATTCGTCCCTGGCCGTTAAGGCCACTTAGTAGCTATGTGGCGCAACAAAATCGCGACACGATAAGGGACATCTTTGCCACAACCTGCAAAGTTCAGGGATATCTGGCGTCAATAAACCTAAGAAAAAAAAATCAACTTTTATTCCTTTTTGTTTTTGTTTTTGTTTTTCCTGTTCTTTTCTTTTCTTTTCCTACTTCATCAGATCCTTTCATATTTCTGAAACCCACCATCTTCAACCATCGACCACTGCCACTGCCACTGCCACTGCCACCACCACCACCAAACTTTCGACCATTATCATCTCCAACCACCAATAAATTATCAACAAAACCCATAGATTCTCATTTAAAAAAAAAAAACCCTTCATATTTCTAAAATCCATAAATTCTCATTAAAAAACCCATAAATTCCAAGTATGCTCCTTTTAATTCACATCAGGGTCTCCATACACACCAGAGAAACACCAAGGCAAGTAATTAGGAGTAGAACCTTCCACTCAAACCCACTCTTTCCACACACACACACACACACACACACAAAGGGGGAAAACCTAGAAAATTGGCCAAAAACTCCACCTGATCACCAAGCAATTTTGATTCTAACAGAAACACAAAATCAGGATTATAGTGATTGACATGGGAAATAAGGGCATTTGACATCTAGAGATTTCCAATTTCATGGACGCTCCACACTAGCACATTCATTATCCCAAAAAAAAACACCTCCAATCATCCAGGAAAACCACCACCCATATCTCTAACCTAAAAAACTAGAAAAGAGAAGAAGAACCATAATTATAGAGCAAAAAATATCCACACAAATCTATAAACAAATTCCAATTATGAAATATATAATACTCAAGCCTCCAACCAGTAACACAAAAAACTAGAGCGACAAATTTAGAACAAAACATCAAAATAAAACTCTTAAAATATATTCGAATCACAAAATCAAACTCAAAACATCAAAATATTCTTAAATCATCAACAAATTCAAACAAAACAAACTAGAAATTT
>WUAT03000008.1:4574167-4587220 GCA_010015005.3 Ulmus americana
CTCTTCTTGCAAATTACTTTACGTTTTTAAGCTTCCGCAATTTACATTTAATTTGCAAGAACAAGGTGTTTTTGGTTATCATAAATTAAGCGAAAAAGTTTCTAAATTTTAAAACAACCAATTCACCCCCCTTCTTGGTTGCCTAACCGGACCAACACTTCCAATTAGCCAAATTAATCCACATTAATCAAGTTTTTCCACTCACTTAACTCTTTCAATATTAAGCAGGCTTGCATTCAAAACTAAGGTGATCAATCTTAATTCCAAACAATTAACATAAAGCTCATCTTGATCAAAAATACTGAACACAATTCATAACAAATCTAGAAACTCACAAGGATCCTTTTATAAGTTCATTGCACTCTAGCTCAAAGAAATTAGCTCATGATGAGCTTGGAAACAAGAAAAATAGAGATAGAAATCAAAGTTAAACTTATAACAGATCTGGAGAATTAAACAATGGAGAAATGAAATTTAAAGAGCTAAGGGATAGAGTTAGCCAAGTTTGCTGCTCTTCCTTCTTTGATCAATTTCTTCTCCCAAGGTTTTTGTAATTTCTAGCTCCTTCTGCAGCTCAACAATGGTGGAAAAATGGTAAAAAGGACGGTAATGTAAGAGAATGTTCCCCTCTTATTTCTTGTCTCCTGGCTGTACATATTAAGGCTCCTTTTCATAAATGAACCTTTTTATATGTGCTAGGTTTAAGGGGGGCAGCTAGGGCTTCATTGCCATGTGTCATACTCTGGGAATTATAATGAGGATCCATTGTTTTGGTCAGCTTTTGACACGTGGAGGCCGTGTGCTTGAATCTGGGACCACGTCCAAAGTGTGAGAAATTCCAGCTGGCTTTTCAACTTTCAGGAAAACTGTCCCAATTGCTGTAGCATCTTACAGCATCGTTACCAGCGATCTCCTTTTGAACTTGTAAAATCACACCAAGGCAATAATGATTAATAATTGGCAATGAAATTGAATAGATTAATCCTAGAATCAAAGAATTGAATAGTTACAAACTAGAAATATAAACTAAGCTAAATTATACAAATCAACATCTAAGACACTCTTTTGTTTCATAATTTCAAGCTTTAGAAGACAAATAACTCTTATTTCTAAGAGTTATCACACCCCCAAACTTAAACCATTGCTCGTCCTGGAGTGATGAAAAGAAACATAGAAGATTGAAGTTAAGAAACAAACCAAAAACTAACATACCAAAATCAACTTAATAAAATTAAGCAAACAATCAATCAAACAAGGCTTGTTATTATGAAGATCATACCCTCAGACAAACTCAAATCAATCAAATCCCTTGATCCAAAAGACTTATGCTCACCCTAACTCAATCAAAGTGCGTATGTGCTACCTTGACAATGCTTCGGAAACCTAAGATAACTCAAAAGTTTGGATCAACTCTTCACCCAAAAGGCTTACTTAACTCACAAATCTTTATCAAACTTCTAGAGAATAGGTACAATTATGATGAACAATTGGGGAACAAATGGGCATTCAATCAAACAACTAACAACTTTTATTTAAGCACAACTTTTTTTTTTTGACCTTCTTATCGATGTTACCTCATATTTTGACACGAATAATAACATTGGTGATAAAGTTGTCCGATTACTCAACAAGGCAACAAATCAAGAGTGCTCAAGCAATTTTTGATCTTTTTCTAACACTATTCATACTCTTAGCTCTTTTTCGTGAAAAACTACATCTAGGTAACACACATAGTTCTGGTTACTTATTTACCTAGAATAGAGGAATAAAAGCGATTCAATTTCACAATTTTCTAATATTTTTTTTTATATCAACACATACATGTGCAATATTTACATAGAGAACAAACAATATAGCAACTAGCATCCCACCCCTAATCTTATGCCATAGCATAAGTTTGTACCTTACACTTCCTATTCATCAAATTAACAGTAAATTTTAGCTAACCTAAAGTGTTAAGCTTTACCTCCCTCTCAAATCACCTAAGCCTCCTGACAAAATCAAGGTATGTATTGAAAAGAGTGTCAAGGATCACACTTCATCCTAAGCTTTAAGGGTTTCACACACTATCATGCATTCTTTCCTCATTAGGTTTTATTTCAAACAAACAAGCCAAGCTAATTGATTAAAAACAAGGATAACAAAAAGAACAACTTTTTTTTTTCCAAACATGTCAACTAACTAACTACTTAATCAATTCAATCATTACCAATTTATCATTCTCATTTCCACAAACTTTCAACAGGTTAGCCCCATTTTCACAGACAATGTCAGAATTTTCACAATTTTCACAATTCACAATCTGCTAAAACCTCATGATACGAACCTCGCCAACCTGTGACGAAACCCGTAATCAAAAAGGAACTTCGATCGTCTAGCGTCAGATTTGTATGGAATTGAGTGATGACTCCAGCTTCATGAAACCCTTCAACCAACAAAAAATAAAATCCAAAATAAAGCAAAAGAAATACCTGAAGTTATTGGCGGTGCGTTACGGGCATAGACAATAAAACATCCTTGAAGTGAACCGCGGAGGAAGAAATTTGTGCAATATGAGAAACGAGCCTTATAGCAAAACTTTTTAGATCATTTAACTCCTTCCATTAACAGGGAAAAAAATATTGTTAACATGAAAAAAGGGGATAACCTCCAATTTCATTGATGAAGCTGATAATTTATATCACCTGAGAATAATCATTTCCAGAAGCCACGATAACCATGACGATGGCTTCCAAGAAAATATGTACATAAGCTCTCTGACTTTCACCATCTTTTGACACCGTTTATAGAGCACTAAGAACCTCAAGCACTCACCAGCATTAGCAGCTAATTGTTTCGTTACTAGCTTCTATAATTAAGAGCATAATACAAATCCATAAAAATGAAATGCAAAAAGCATAAAGCTTTTCATGTCTACAAATTTTGAAAGGAGAAAGTAATACAAGGATCAAACAGCACCTTCAACATCGTCTGGATTATTAGAAATATATTTTCGACAAGCTCACCAGCAAAGAACATCATAAATTTGTTGTCTTCCACATTTGTGCCTCTTTGTACAATGCCCTTTAGAACCTGCAACCCAATAGCTTGGACCTGCAGAGAAGAAATTTTAAGTTGCCCTACACTTGGTATTTGGTAAGCATAAGTAGACGCAACATATAACCATATGCATTTACCTGTATATTTGAATCAGTAAGTATAGTTTGGATGCACTCGGTGCAATATTTGAACATAGCAAAGTAGACAAGATCATGATCACTCTCTCTGAGACATTCCATTTCATGAACCAACTTGGCAAATGATATAGTCTGTTCAATAGAAAAAGCAAGCTTTGCCTGCCATAATGGGCGTAAATCAGATCTATTCTCTAGTTGATGAATGTTGTTGATGCAATCCTTGGACAAGTTAGCAATTGAAGTAAGACAAGTTCCAAATATGGTTCTCATGATCGGAATACAGTCATCACCAACATAATATTTATCTGAAACACAAGATGTTATTAGCATGATCAGTCATGTAAAAGAAAGAAGAAACATTAAGAATACAAAAGTTTCATAAACAGTTAAAATTGCAAAAAGCTGATAATTAGCATTGAAAAAAAACAATTTCAGATCAATGCTTTTGGTTTCTCCATAAACTACTATCACTAATATGCTCACTCGAAACTGCTGAGACAACTTGCACAGAAGTCTTAGCTCCATAGTCAAAAATAATATTTTATAACTTTTTTGTTCCTAAACATGGTGAAACAAAAAATAATGGATCTCAAACAGACCACCCATCAGTAACATTCAATTATCAAAATTAATATCATCTCTGTTAGATGTTAATGAAGCTGAAAAGGAAAGGATGGAACATTTAATTAGATCAAAAAAATATCTGAATAGTCGTTAGACATGGAAGCCTCACCATCAGTAAATTTCTTCAATAAAAGGCCGGTGGACTTGGCAAACTCATTAACTTTTGACAAGCACAAGTCAGTTGAGGCTTCTCTAATGCACTTGTAACCAATTAAAAGAAATGCCAATGCCACCGATATTAATTGCTTCTGCAGATAGTTGGTAATAGTAAATAAATGACAAGTCAGTGGTGTAACGTTAGAGGAGCATGTCAATTAAAAGTTCAATGGAAAACAAAGACTGCAAGTCAAAAAGCGCAGTAAATATCCCACCTTTGGTTCAAAATGGTTCACAAGTGTTTTTGCTGTAGTGAATAATGAAGATATCAAAGCTTCCCAGTTTGAGTGTCCCAGTGACGTTGCATAATTACTGAACACAAATATGAACAAGTAAGCTAACTGGAAATTCATTTAAACAAAGCTGTAAAATATAATATGCATACCTCGAAAACACTTTAAAGAGGTAAGCCATACAAATTTCCATTGCTGAATAAGCAAAATTTTCAGTTTCAAGAAAACCCACTGGGCAATTCTGCACAATCTATAAAAAGAATTCATATAAACATATGACTCAGCTTTCAACATCTGTAAATTAAACGCAACAGATATGTAAAGCAACATTAACATTCTACCAATAAATTATGCAAGCAACCTAATTACAGAGCTAAAATTGCACATAAAGAGCTTAACTTCTAGCAAGTTAAACGGTTTCCAACAATACTGCTTGTTCTCTTATATGTTCAAGAAGAAAATATTAATTGTATTATATTAAAACCAATTCTAGTAATATATGTCAAAGTGTGTTTGTGTGGTTACATATATCTATTCAGTTAGCCAGCTTTACCTGAGATAGAACAGGTACCGAAAGACTATCCCACATATTATCCATGCACGTGCAATATGAAAATACCTGCAGGAATAAAATTGAATAAAGATTCGACACTTCCTTCCTAAGAAAGGCACCAATGACAAAAACGAATACAGTGATGATAATTTCATCACAATAGTATTAATTGCTTGTCATCAAGAGTAAAATTGAATGTTTGTAAGTAAATTGTTAAAGTATATAAAGTGATACCAAGCAAGTGCCGTTGTTTTGAAAGAGAGATATTCAGAGGTTGTAAGATGCGTGAAAGTAAAACAAATATAATTTTGATATTTTGGCATGATGGCAACATTTCATTTCTGCTGTGAATTATCAAATAAGGATGAACATATAACATACCACTTATGCAAAACAGAAGTCCATGATCCCAAAAACAAATATTAATTCACCTTAACAAAGACTAAAACACATGCACACACAAATATGAGGGATAAGGAACACCACACGTGTTAGTGTATGTGTCAGAATAACAGCATATAATTGTTTGGGACATATAAAGATAAAAGAGGAGAGATGAATGGCCACCTGCAGCAATTCTCTGCATATATCCATAGTAAGAAATCCCACACTGGAAAATCTGTGTGTTGACAAAAACTGGAATACTGGTAATACAACCTCATATAAATTTATGCTTGGAGAGCTCAACTCTTCCATGGGAGACTCTCCATCATGGTTATATTTAGCAGAAGCCAATGGACTTTTCAGCTTACTGAGTGTTGGATGTTGTTCTCGGAATAAAACAAGCAAAGAAAACCCCCAAAGAAACTGATATTCTTTAGATTCCAATTCCACCATACTATAACCAGATAGTAAGCTATTTACTGATAAATTTTCAACAGTGGTTTCTGAATCCCTATTTCCATCAAGATTCACAGGAACAGCATCCAATGCAAGTGCTTGCAAAATTACAGGCCAGGATTCTTCTAAACAAGGCTGCAGTTTTGACGATGCAAGAGGAGATTGAATTCCATCAAGAAACGAATTCCACTGAAAAGGGATAAGTGGCTGCCATAAGTACCATAAGTTTTGCTAAGGCAAAGGTATTCTCAATCAAAAGGATGGAGTGCAAGAGAAAGTTATGCTTTTAGCTTACCTTTTTCTGGAGATGCACATTCAAAAAGATATAACAGTAGTCCTGCAAAACCCCAATCCAGTACTTCCCAAGTATACTTGAGCTCTTTGAAAACAATGGTAATAAGGCTAGGCATTCATCTGGAACTTCACCATGGTGCCTTCTCAAGAATGTATATGTATAACATTTGAGAGATGCATGAGCAGCCAAAAGTCTGATCTTTATCTGATTCATTAATTACGGAAAAAGCAAGGGACTGTAACTCTTATTACAATGAAAAGAGCATAAAAAATAAATTAGAACATATCTTATTCTGCTCAAGTATAAGAACAATAATATAAAGAACAGTGGAAGAGAACTACCTTGCATGAAACCCATTCGGCAAATGATGGATAATAAAGATCTTTGAACTCATTCAATGGGCGTGAAATCAGTGAAAAAATGCGTTTAACTGCAGCTTGGTCTCCCTTAATTATTCCATTTGTCAGTATCTGAAATTTTCAATCATGACTTCATTTATTCCTAACGCACTATTAAGAACATTTAAAAGAAGAAAGTTGTATTTGTCTGTACTCGGAACCTTAGTAGCTAAGTGCAAGCCTGCCTCCAACAGAATAGGGCCAGATGACGAATCCAAGGCAGTGCGGACTGCAGATAGAAGTTGGGCCTAAACCAATAAGAGGAAATGCACAATTAAACCAAAGAAAATTCAAAATTCTATGAGAAATCCCTTCCCAGTACCTGTCAGGGAATGACTACAAGTTTTTTACCAATTAGTAAAAGAGTAGGTTGAAAGAGACTTCAGACAATTTAATCAACCCACCTGATACTGTTCCAGTAGAAGGTGTCCTGGAAGCTCAGGGTCAGGTGTTCTTTGGAACTGTCTCCATTACATTAAAAGAAAAATTAGAGTAAAATCATAAAGTTGAAGCTCAGGGTTGGGTGTTCTTTGTATAGTCAACTCATTTCCTTTTTAGTGGTTTGCTAACACAGTAGGGGGAAAAAAAACAGAATCATACCTTGTCCACAATGGTACTTAGAAGTCCCACACCGATTGGCTGTATGTTCTCAAACTGCATCGTGCTTATCTGTGATAAATAATAAAGGGTAAATGTAAACTCTACATAAATTCAGGACATGAGATCTATCAGGATATATAACAATGTGCAAGCAACTTCTAGCACCTGATAAGCAAGTGATATTAGTACTTGTACATGAAGGACAAGCCAATCACCAGAAACTCGCCCATTTTCGGGTTGCTTCCTGGCAAAACAAAGATCAAAGTGAGCTGGATTCATTCCAACAGCTCTAGGAAGATGACTCAGACACCTAAACAATTAAAATAGGTAAAGATGATTAGGTAGAAGGGCAATATGTGTACTCATAACAAGATGAATGATATCCAAATTTTGGTAAGCCTATAGAGCTAGAAACCATGGTTTTATCATCATATCCAAAATTTGAACTTATGTCACCATCTGTACCATTTGAAGTATCATTTCCCACATCATTTTTCCCTTCACTCTCTCTCCTCGTCGATAAGGCAAGAACCTGGAGAGTTTCAACATACGTTCACTAAGTGCTAAAATTGTAAAAGTTAAAAAAGCAAGATCAGAAAGCATCTCTAAAACTATACTATTGACCCAAGAAGTAAATTTGTCACTGAGTTGTGATATCATTCGCAGAAATCAACTAAATATCACTCAAACTTTAAAAAGAAAAGTCAAGACTTCAAAGTTGTCAAATTTTCCCAGCAGAAAGAGATCCACTGTTTCTGTTATTGAGCATATCAATTAGCTAATTTTCTAAAAAGGCGGGGTGTCAACTAGCGCACACAAAAAAAAAAAAAAAATGAAGCTCACCACATTACGACATATTGACATCCAATTTGATGGACAAGAAGGACATGATGCATAAAGCAGCCGCATGATTGTCGTATGCACCAGATCCCCAATCCTACAAGAGTAGAAAGAAAGAAATACTAAGCACTGAAAAAGAAAGGAGAAAAAAAAAAGCAAATTATACCTCTCTCACTCAAGAAATATAAATGCATGCAAGCTTTATGTTTAAATACAATATATTAACCTCAGTATCATAAACTAATTAATCAACAACGAAATAGAACAAAAGTGAAATGTTTCTTTAAATTACTCAGAATCTGTCTCTTCATCTAGCATGTGAAACAAGTCATCTTCTATTTGCTCATCCACAATTGATGCCTGTAGTAAAATTGTAAAAATTTGATAAAAGAAAAAGAAACCAGTGCTAAAATCAAACCCATGGAAACAATGGTTTGTCTATTGGCACAAGGAAATAAAGATTAGCATACCGGGTCTTTTTCAATGAGATGTCGTAAAGTGGAAACAGCAAGATGCCTTAGAGTTGGCTGTATTACAAACACACACCAAAAAAAAAAAAGAATTTATGTAAAATATTATACACACACATATAGAGAGAGAATTTTGACAAATAATCTCATCATGCTAGTGAACAAACCTGTTTTGAGTATAGAGTAGGTATAAGAGTTTGCACATGGGAGTGTACAGACACAGCTTGTGGTGCAAAAAGAACAAGTTGTTGGGTAAAGCGGACATTCCTGCCAGAATGTCAAGGTAGAGAATAACCTTATGAAAATATATTACAATAAAAAGAAATGATGAGGACCAATAATATCCTCCCGTAAGCATTAAAACAAGAATTAAGGAAGGTAATCTGCTTTTCAATTCAAATGAAAAAGGAAAAAATAATTTGCCAACATACTCTAGCATTGTTGCTGTTTCCTGCCCAGAACTAATCTCTGCAATTACAGACTGGGAAACAAAGTTCATCAACGCCGACAATAGTTTAAATCATGAAAATTCTAGAGTAAAAAAAAAAAAAACATCCAATCGTATTAAATGTTGCTCAGTATGCCTATAAAAGTTTCATTTGTGATGATAATCCAAGTGCAAAGTATAGAAACCTAACCAAAATAAGTCCAGAGATTGCAAGAAACTGTTAAATTACCTTACAGCGTGAAAAGAAAATGCTGCCAGGGGCAAGTTCAGGACCAAGAACAGCAACAACTGCGTTTACAAGGCGGCCAACTCCTTGTTGAAGAACAACCCATCCATTCTCTTCGGACAAAAGAATGTCCAGAGCAAGGCCAAGTGTTGCCTGAACACCAAGAGAAACAAGACGAGACAAGTAAAAAAAGAATATTGATACAATTCTAGCACAAAAAGAAAATGAAAATCTGCACGTATATTATGAGAAACTAACCAAAAAGATCAAATTCTTAGTGCCAAGACAGAGGTCCCTTTATCATCTCATTTTTCACACATACACACACACACACACAAATGTACTATCCACCAGAGCAAGAAACTTTAGTCAATTTATATCCTATGTTGTAATCAGTCCATTCATATAAGCTGCTTGCTGGAACCATACAGAAAAAGCAGCACTACTCAACACTGGATCTTTAGACTTAAGCAATTGCAAAGTTCTACCATGTGAATTGACACAGAGAACCTTCACACAGAAACAAAACACAGCTTTAACAGATTTTAGTTGACTTTAAAACTCATCACTTAAATTTATTTCATGAAACATAATAAAGGTAATTGGAAATACATTAAACTACACCAATATTTATGTCCATTCTCATTCTGTTTTGTAGTAACTGATAGATTGACTTGAGAAATAAAAAAATAAACTCTTAAAAATTGGGGCTCGCATCCAAATGGTATCAAAATTTAATGCAACTTTATAAGTAATTGATAGGAAAATGAAAAGAAAGTAAGAAACTAGATAAAGTAAAAGTGACAAATTGAAAATGCAAAAGAGACCAAAACAGAGCCAAACTATGGGGCATCCTTGTGGGATTCAGAAAACTTAGTCATTTTCCTTTGCAGTTATGAGGGATTAGGCTGTGTTCAGTGAGGATTTATTATGTCCTCTGTACCGCGTTCCTTTCCTTGATCAAGCTTTGTTTTCTATGAACTATATATATATACAGACCCCTTAACTGCTAAAAGCACTACAGTTGTTAGGAATATGATTACCTGGACATGAGATACATAGGACAAGCCAGCAGCTTCGACAGTTAAAAGGAGTCCATGCAAAGACCAGACCTGTAAACTAGAAATTGAACTCTTTGCTAGCGAAGAAATTGAGCTCACAGTTGCGGGCACTAAAGTTGATAATGCCATCCCTCCTGCACTGCAGGTAAAGTATGTAAGATGTGAAAAGAGACTATGCTTTCAACTATTAGTTTTTTTAGCACCAATGATAAATAAGGTAATGCCATGCCCATAATTAATTCTGAAAGTTACACAAAGATAATTCAGATACAGTGTACGAATTAACTGATAGAAGAAACAGGTCTTTATGGACATGAAATGAACCCAACAAGAGACAGCGGAAAAAACAAGGAAACAGATAAATAGTTCACCTGCGATGAATACAACCAAGAGCAAGAGCTATAGATCCAGCATAGTTTGAATCTGTTGCTTCAGGTAGGTCGCCAAGCAGCAATCTGGTCTGTTTATCACCAAAAATAGCAAGTCAATGTACATGTCTAAGCAGATGTTCACAATTATCAGCAAGCAAATTTAGGGAGACCTCAATATATATGCATAATAAAGAATTTTAAAAGAAAAAATATGAAAACCATCCATCATTTCTATACTGATTAATATAAAAATAACAAGCATAGCAAAGAGCTCCTTTTCGACCAAAATGAGAAACTGACCATTCTTGCTGTAAAGACATCATTTCCAAGGCGAGCCAAAAGACCAAGTCCTTCTGAAGCAGCTCTACGTTGTGAAGCGCATATGTCTCCCTCTAGCAGAATACTCTGAAATATTAAAGTTACAAAGTGAGCATAGAAAAATATTCTTTAATAGTAAAGTATTTATTACTAGTCATCCAATGAAAATTGGAACCTGAAAAATAGCCTGTGCTGAATTTAGTATCTCAAGTCCTAATGGCTGGGGACGAAGAACGAGCAAAGCCTGAGGTGAACATGAAATATGATTTAGAACGCATTCAATCATGAATCAAGCTCAGACACCAAAAGATGTTCTTTTAAATTGAAAAAATAAAACGACCATACCTTGAATCCTGCAAGTAATCCGACACATATATTAGTGATACTGGTGGCATGCCATGGTTGCTTTTTTCCAGCTTTTAGACACTGCTCAATAATCCCGAGGAGCAACAGCATCCCAGCACTATCCTGCAAATTTCAGGTTTGTTAAGAATGATAAATTCATAAACAAATGCAAAAGTTATTTTACTACATTCCCTTACCTGAGAAGCAAACATGACTCCAAAGCAGAGCAGCATCTGGTTCACCAATGTCTTGTTGATTGTTTCCGGCTACATAATCAAATTTAATCAGGTTAGAGAATAAATAAGGCAATGAAAAATAAGCAATACAATAAAAGAAATCAGAAAGCAAGAATTCCTATTGACAGATAACATTATTATTTGCATATACAGTGTAGGGTTTCGCCCATACTAACATAAAGTAAAACAAAATGGGTATAGCAACTGCACCTCAAGCATACAAAGAAGCATTATACTAATGTTCCATTGTTTTGTATTCAAATCCTTTGAAAAGGGAGAGCAACCAAAAAAAAAAGAGTACAATATCGAGAGCAACAGCAATAAGTCATAGTTTTTTTTTCTTTTCCCCTATATATATCTATGTATATTTACCACCAAACAGTCCACTGTTCCATGATAATCAATCTTGATGGCTGATTATCGTGCCTCAGTTGCTTCTTAATTGAAAAAGAAAAATCTCAGTTCTATAATTTTACTGAAAATAATGAAACTCATAAACCACTTCATCAGAAGATTAAAAGGCTACCCAAAATCTGAATGTGAAATCACATGTAGTTCATAACCAGACAATATAATAATAATAATCAAAATTATAACTGTTAGTAAACGATCCATCCCATAAGCATAAATTATTAGGAGGTGGGCCAAAAATAGTAGCATACTCTAACAGTCCTGTTCCATGTATGGGCTTAGACCAAACAAGTACCCAATATGGACCAATTCAAACAAGATACAAAACAAAGTGCAAACAAACTGATAGAACCCAAATTAAGTATGTGTATGCTAGAAGGGGTAAAAAGGTCTTTGAGAGAGGTGAGCTGGCAAAAGGCAACAAAGAAGGCGTGAGGGGGCTGAGCTGTGAGGAGAGGGGTGAGAATAGTTTGTTATATAATCTGGGTTGGGTGAGCAGAGGGGAGATGGATGTTTGTTGAGAGTAGTCTCTTGGGAGGTTTAGGGGCCTCGAACCCTATTGTTCTTCTTTTCCTTTCTCTTATTTGCTACTTTCTCTGGCTATTATTCAGAGATATTTCCAGGTTCCCATCACAAACAAACAGGACCGCACCATGACAAGCTAGAGAGTTGCAATTGCAAATATCCAAACTCAAGACCACTTACTACAATACCACATTAGTTACCTATCCATCCCAAAAGCTTAAGCTATTAGGAATTGGCCAACATGAGCGAAATTGTTAGACTACAAAAAAGAAATTGTTACCTGTGGAAAGCTAGAAACTTCATTCTCCCATACACAACGCACAAGGCCATCTTTCCCACCTTGAAAAGCGCGAAGTTCATCTTCAAACCAATTCCTGATAAAACAGGATTAACAAGAAAAACCAATCCATGTTGCAACAAATATGTCTCGAAACCGAATAATCATGGTACAATGTAGTTAAAGTAGTAAAACATCAGACGATATAAAAATTTAAATCACTAAAAAGGTAGACACCTTCCGGGAATCCAGGGACCCAACCATGCATCTCTTTTGTCTAATAGTGACCTCAAGCACGAACTTTCCTCGCATCCAGCAGCATCCCTATTAAGTTAAAGTAGCAAGAAGGGAAAAGTAGCCAGATCAGTTTCACTTCCATATTTGTCACTGAAAAAAATTTGAACTTAAATAATATCACCAGAACGGAAAAGATCATCTGAAATTTAAATAAAAAGTCCTGCAAAACCTGCAAGTAATATCACCTGAATGGCATTGTGCAAAGTTGAATAATCTGGGAGTGGTCATTCTTATATGCAATTGGATCGGGAAGAGACTGATATGCTATCAATGTTCTGATGATAAATATGTCTATTTCTGGTTTCATAGTCCGCATTTCCTTGACTGCTATAGCTGATATATAGGATAAAGCC
>WUAT03000008.1:4587320-4600990 GCA_010015005.3 Ulmus americana
TCCCTGCTTACTTTTGCTATTACCTCAACTGCTTTCGACCTGCTCACTTAGAATGAAGATCAATAATGGGCGGAAAGGCTTTACACAAGACCACAGAGCGAGAGAGAGAGCCTTCGCTTACCTGCTTAACCGTGCCCTCCTATCGTACCTATATCCCCTTTCTTTCAGTTACATCCAGTCTCAGTTCTGCTTCCAACTACCGATGGGAGAAGGCTTGGACGTATAGCAAGATTAAATAAGAGGTATGGCCTCCGGGATTGTTGTTTGCAGTTGTCCCCCCTGAGACCCATTTTGCTGATAATGGGTTGTCATTGGGATCAATTTGTGTTGTTGGACTTGCCCTCAATTATTCTTGCCTGAGGATCCTCTTCGCTTGGCATGCTATCTCAAGAGAACGATGGGAGTAGGACTGAAGAAGGAGTTTGCGACTCGGAAATTGGGAAAGAATCCCCTTTTCGATAGGGCCTGAATCGACTGATTGGCAGCGGAATTGACCATTCTGCAATGCGGGTAGCCTATAGGAAATTGTAGCGCCACCCCTCATCAGTAATGAATAGTTCGAAACCCTAAAAGCCGGTCACCGGGTTATCCACATTTGGAACCACAGGGTTGCCTAGGTTATCAAAATGTGGAAGTAAGGGGTTTATTAATTGATCGTTCTAAAAAAATGTTTGTTGTTGGGAGATCCCGTGACATAACGTTTGAATTGTATCAAGAAGAATCAGTTGATTTTCCATGGTTATTGTATGCCTTTTTTCTTAAAGAAACACCGTCAACTCGCGTATCCCGAAGAAACTTTGAAAGCGAACGGTGCACTTCTGCTTAGAATTCATTGGAAGAGAATAGGTGAGGTTTTTCCTCACAAATTGAATGGGAATAAGGCTTTATCATTCAGCGCAGTTGCAGCCTTATTATTATTATATAGATATATATAAAGGACAAAGCGCTGGTCACGTTACAGCTACTGTGTTGACTGTTACTATACTACGATAATTTTTTTTCATTAAGCTTCCACAATCGATTCGTGAGCACAGACGATTTGATAAAAGAGGATTTCCTTGATTCATTATTCTAACGGTATAGAAGGGGATCCTCGGTGTCAAACAGACGAACAGTTCGTCGGTCGGGCTTACTTATTCTGTAGGCGGGTTGCCTCTTAGACCCTTTTTGAATCTAATCCCCTTATGTTTAGAAAAGGAAAGACTTCATGTATTCATTGTTACTACTCCCCCCTGCGCCTTTTGGTGAACCGGAAAGCCGTTGTTGTCCCTCTCCTCTGGTCAGGTAGTGAAACAAAAGAACGCATTGCCCTCAATAACGAGGGTTTCTGAACGCCTTTTGAGTGTCCAGTCACGAACAATCACAACACGTATTTGAGCCGTCTCGTTCTAATGGATTATGCTTGTGCTAAATCGACCGGTCCTGGAGAATCTCCGTTATTTGACTTGATGTAAGGAACCGTTACTGGCGAATCAAAAGAGTTCAATGACCATACTCCTCTATAAAATCCATCTCTCGATCACCCCACAAGAAAGGACGGGCTTTTTACATGCTCTTAAGAGATTGGTTGCTCTTTCTCCGATCTTGACTAAAGAGTGAAAATGCCATAACAGAAGTCCACAGGTCCGGTCACAAGTCCAGCGGTTAAGGCGGTTATGCAGTCATTGGAAGATCGGGTTAGGGAAGATCCTTGTCGAAGGGCATAGCAATGAAGCAGATCTTTCATTGTAGTAAGGATTAGAGCGCGGGCGTCTACTCAAAGATGGGACTCCATATTCTTCGAAAAGCGAGCACGGGACTCAACGCTTTAGAAAGGCCTGGTTGTCTATAAGATCGCGGCTGCTTTTAGGAGCCTCGGTGATCCCACTTTCACTGAGACAGAGAAGCGAGAAGCCTCGATAAAAAAGAAAGAAAAAAATGGAATAGGGATTATATCCTTATCTTTATATAGATTCAAGAAGCGAAAGCTTCCTGCTAGGGATCCAGACATAGCCATGGGGCCTTGTGAAGACCGACTTCTACGCAAAGCCTAACTACTTTGTTTGGAGCGTGAGACACGTAGGAGTTTTTTCTATTCGCTTGGGATTCTCAAAGGTCTTTTGTGTGTTCCCAGATTCGATCTTTTGGACTAGAAAGGAGCAGGTGAATCAGTCACGGTTCTTGCTCTGGTCTCGGGCGAGGGAAGCGAAGGATAAGGCGAGAGTGAAACGAAGTAGTTCATTGTCAACCACTTTCTGGAACTAGATAGCCATAAATAGGCATGCAGGCAGGCTTAAGCTCTAGTTTTTCCTCTTATGCCATGGCAGTTTACTCACTTTGGACGAAAGACAGATCTCATATAGATATTAGATATAGATCTCCTATATATCTCCAGCCGGATGAAATGAATCAGATGGGATCTCACTAGCCGAATGAAACTCATTGCATCATCAGCAGCACCGACGAAGAAGTGGTTGAATCCGACCTTTTTCTCTCTATGGATTCCATCAGTGTTCATTTATGGGGAAAAGCGAGTCAGCCTGAAAAGGAAACCCCCTAAATCTGAAGAGGGCGATAGGATCAATCAGCATTCCATTTTTAATTTATCAAGCGGAAGGGTAGACGTGAGTTGAAGATTTGATCGATGCAATTGAGTCTGGAGTCTTCTTTACAGTTTTGTAAATAAATTATCTTGTTTGGTTTTGTTCATGCTTGGTGCCGGGTTGGATGCAGCACCACCTCTTTAAGTCTCACCTCTTTGCGGTGTGTGCGATACCAAGATTAAATCTTCCCACTTTTCTCTCTATCTAGCTGTGAGCCAGGTTTTGAAATATCTGGTTCGAAAGGACCAGGAAGGGGGCTAAGTAAACATCTTGAAAAGAAGGGGAATGAAGGCGCTATCGGGCAAAGAAATGCTCTAGTCAAGCTCAATCTCTCCTAAGCCGGGACGGAGTGAGGAAAGCGAGTCAGGTCAAGTATATCGATAGGTTTGTTTGAAATCTGACCTGTGGGTTGAGCCAGATAAGATTCAATGAAATTTACTTGAAACAGTGTGTGTATCTACCGTCCTTTAGAATGTAACGAATATAGGATAGTCGTTCGATAAGTTCAATCCTGGAGATTGAAGATGGAAGCTTGCTCGTGCGGCACTCTTATAGGAAGTGAAGGAGAAACTGCTTGTTATAGGATAGCGAGCCACGAAATTGATCATATCAGGCCACGTGATAAGCTAATCAACTCATTTGTGAACGAGAAATTGGTTCCGTATCGATAGTGGAAGGTTCTTTCTTTAGGAAGGAGATGGGCTTTCTTTTCTAGTCAGGGTAGCCCTCTTATGCTTGCACGGATTAGTTCATCTTTCCGTTCAGTGGGGCTTTCAAGCCCTGCCCGTGTGCTTTACCCGTAGGTCAATGAAATGTTCATTCTTAGCTTTCTTCTACGCCCTGGAATGAACTGATAATAGAGTTCATATTCTAGTAGCTCACTTCCTGGAGTGAGGAGTGAATTAGCTCATGAAGAATGAGGAGTAGCGATTTTAGCTCATCTCGATTGGAGTGAGGAGTTAATGATCAAGTGAAAATCGAACGGGCCGTTTGTTAGAAGTCTCAGGCTAAGTCCGAAAGTGGCGAGATAGCTCAAGTAGAACGAATAGAGAGTACGGTTTAGTCAAGCTCATGAACTATTTAATCCGATTCACAATCCATTCCAATCTAAGTTTGTGGGCTAGTGAGCCAGTTTAGGTTCGAAGACAGGTAACTCAATCTCCGTAGTGGAATAGGGGGTTGCTTGCATACTTTGTTCAGACAGCACAGAATCAGAAGGGCACTGAATCAGAATCTAAGTCTTTATCCTCCACTCCAAACCTGCCAATCCGATCAAAAACAAGCCCAAAACACGGGGGTTGGGGATTTTTATCACATTGAGATGCTGCCTTAGGAAGATAAATCCGAAAACAAGCAATTTTCCCGGTAAAACGCAAAAAGGCCGATTTGAGATCCCATCTACGAGCGGAAATGGACTTGCAGCCTAAAATCCCGGGAAAATGAAAGTGGAGATTGAACGCTAGAGGGCGAAGATAGGAAGCCACTTCTACTCAAGCACGGGGATTCGTTTAGTGGGAAGAAGAAGGAAAGGCAATCGAGTACTACCAAAATTATCGGAGCTTGAATGGGACTCTTTCTTAGGGCTTGAAAGGTTCAGTGTTCAAGGAAACCCTGGCGAATAGAACGAGTGTTAGGGGAGTATGGAAGACTACTTCTTACTCTTCTATTTTTTACCCGCTGCTGAAGTGACGAGGTTTTTCGATCAAGATTTCACCCTTCCTGTTACCCTTCCTATTACGGGCTTCGGTTCCTTCTGACTTGATATCTTCGACTCCTATCCTGCCGGAGATTAAGGAGCGGACACTCGCAAAGCGATTCTCTTCATTGTTTTAAGGGTTTATATTTCCGCACACTTAGACAGGAAAGACTTTCTATACTTTAATGAAATCTGTTCCAATTTTCTTTATTCAGGTGAGCTGCTTTAGCTTGAGCAAAGTGTTTTTGAACTCGTTAAGAAAGTTTGATTCGCTCCTACCTGTCTTTTGCCGCAGGTCGATATTGGAACGTACGACGAACCAGTTACCAACCTATTCACTTCTGCCGAAATGAGAATATACATATACATTAATATGGTAAAGAGCCTGTCGTGACATATTCAACTTCAGCTTCCGCTTCACTAAACGTAGTTGACCCAATTGCATCAAGCAGCGCCCTACAGTCAACTCACCTCACATCGAGTCCTTCCTCTTCTCCAGGATTGGTGTGGGGAATCAGCCACTAGAGGGGAGATAGCCCTTGTTTAGTTCATCATTCCGTTCGGATATAGAGCTGTATCCCTGGTCAAAGGACCAATTGATTCATAGCCAATGTTCTTGCCTTGCCTCGGGCATAGAAAAGCATCTTCGCCTATTGTCCGGGGAGGAAGGAGAAAGAGAATAGGCCCATGAACAAAAAATAATTAGCGATTCAACCATATTACGGGCCGGAGATAGAGCTAAACAATTACTAACCAGGGGCCTAGGTACTCCTATCACATTGGGTATGATTTTGCCATGGTGGACTCTACAAAAAGGGATTCCAATCCCATCTTATTCAGTTGGAAGTGATTCACTCACTTTTATAGTATGGAGAACGTGAAAAGGGTAAACTTCGAGGCCTCCGGCCGAGTCAGAATTGCTTTTCCCCAAAGATGCCTCCAATCTCTTAATAAAGGTATCTTCCTGGTGACAGCAGTGGCAGCGGAGCAGCATCATTCATTCTAAGTTAGAAGGACGTCTTCCCCAAGTATATAACTTAAGCTTTACACAAAAGGAAACTAAGGGCCCAAAAGCATAGAGATGGGACTCTAAGTCTTTTTTTATGCTGGTTCGTTGCGTCTCTCAACTCTAGGGGTCCTGCTCCTCTAAGCGAGGACAATTCAAGAAGAATGAAGAGAGAGATTAGGTTCATATAGATACATTCACATGGAATCGGAAACTAGTAGACCTATTCTCCAACAATAGGAAAGGTCGAAGATCGCTCTTCTTTCTAGATTCGATAGTAGTCAGTCACTCGGAGCCGGAGTCTCAGTTCAGTCCTTTCTTTCACCTGAATGGCTTGGCGGTATGGCTTCGCTTGACTTGACCGGATCAGCTACGTTTACGTTTGTTATGGAACCGACCGCACTTGACTCTATTCGTCAGTGGACCAGCCAGGCCTTTTGAAAGCTACTATGATGTTTAGATTGACCGCCCTCTTTGAAAGCATCTTTCCTTCCCGCTGATGAACAGACGAAGTCGACTAACCAACTCACCAGCCAATAGCACACATTCTACAATTTGTTAGAATAGGAGATCCTCTGTCTTGGGGGCACGGGTGATAGCATGCGTCGGTCTTTGTCTCGTCCTGCTATGGCTGTACAAGGCCGATGGGAAGTCCCCAGTCCTGTCTCGGCGAGCATTGGTAGGAGGCGGGACTTAACCAAATAGGGTTCGTGAGAAATCCATTTTATTGGATAGCAGCGTTTTCTTTCATATTTACATATTTAGCTGGTAAAGCCGTTTACTCAGTAGTGGTTAGCAGCATAAATGCAGAGGTGACACGATCCGTTGATCAAAGCCTCTTTGTTCTTTTATCATTTTATCGGATCATGCATTGAATTCCTAGCCAGGAGCTCCATTCTTCCGTATCTCGGTTAGTACGAAAGGGCGCAGCCCTAACTGGAAAAGGAGTCTTGGTTCCGCTATCCCGGGGTGCTTCTACCGCCTCTTGGTTATCCAAAGCATTTCAATCAGGTTTCCCCAAGCAATTGGAGAGGAATCTGCTTCTGTATCGAGCGCTTATACTAGCTCAAAGCGTTGTATCCGGGGGCTTAGTAGGGCCCATTAAGATTCACCAAATACAAGGCACAAGGGCTTTTTTCTGGTTCACCACAGAAGGCAGGTTGTCTGCTAAGTCTATGGTCCGATTCCAACTAATTATATATAATAATCATTGATCCTTGTCTACAGCCAACTCGATTGCATCGATCCTTCTCTATTCTAGGAGCACCCAATCCAGTCATTCTCTTGTAAAGTGGACGATTTCATCATAACAAAGAGAACCCAGTACAAAGATAGATCCATTCGCTGAGCTCGAGAGAGCGTTTTGAACAATAACAAGAATTTCCCACTGAGCCACTGCACAATCATTTCAATTAGGATCTGCACCAGTAGCTCTCAGCTGCTACAATTGCTTTAGTGGGAGCACCGGTAGAAAAACTGGTGGTCAGCCCCCAATCCTCCCTTTTCGAGCACGGCCCTCAACACGCAATATTGATTGTCAGGCCACGTTGTCAGGAACACAACGGATTGCATCCCGAGCGTTAGGTGAAGGGGTACGGTACTCAAGGTATCAGAAATGAAAAGAATCCGCTTTACAATAGCCTTTAGTTTCATGTCATTAAAGAGGTCGACGTAGCGAACCAGGTTCTTCTAACTCAAGTCAGTAGTGAGCTTTAGACAGGAAAGTCTTTGGCTGGATTTGACTTATTTCTGGTCCTCTCTCTGGTCCAAAACCTTCTTTTCCTGGATGTTAGGAAGAAGAACTCGAATCCCCAGCTTTCGATATCACAATTGTTCGTTTGCTGTTGGGTCGCTGCTCAAGTGACAGTTTGCTTTCATGGAAATGAGTGCCATATCAAGGAATGTCGCAATAAGAGCTAAGTGATATAGGTTCAGTACAGTTTGAGTCGTACTGTCCAGAGGTGGGTTCATGAATAATCAGAGTTGGATTCGTCACTTTGATTCGTAAAATCAGGAGTCGTCATTATATAATATAGGATAATGGTACCAATTTATTGGTGAAGCAGGATGCTCATTGACAGTCCTTTTTTTCTCTGTACTTGAGTCACATGACTTTCCAGCGCCGTAATTAAGAGTACTTATGTATCCCATATCTCGCATGAACCCATTTTTTTAAAGAAAGGCCATAGGTGTGGTTGATTCTCTGTTCTGTATCTTCATCCTGCTCGTCTGGGGTGTGGGGAGAAGCTCTTTCTTGCTGAAACTTAGGATTGTGATCAACCGGTACCTCTAAGGCTGTTTTGCTCGAATTTCGATATTCGTGACCACTTGAAAAAATGATAATATACGTATATTAGACAGGATCCCTATACGATCTGGCCCGGCTTGCCTAATCCTGACGATGGGTACACGGAGGAATCCTCTCTTAGCGCGATAAGCTGACTTTCATTCACCTCCAGCAGCTGCTATTGATGTTTTTTTTTTAATGTGAAGGATGGTTGTGGGGGTACTTCTCGCTTTGCATAAATGCCAATTAATTCACTCCAAAAGTGCAGCTGAGAATCTTGCTGCTAAGCTATGCCCCTAGCTCCCCCCTCACTCCCGGGAAGAAGGTCTTAGCAGGAGGCGAAACTTGAGCTGTTGGGTGTTTCCGTTAATTGATCGGGAGGTGGGAGGACTGGGTGGTTGTTGGCGGAAGTGAACCATGTCAAGATTGAAAACTGTTTTCAATCTGCCCCTTATGAAGTCCATTAATTGACTTCCACTTGATGAGAGCATTTTAAGCTTGACTTGTCGGATACCAACCTAGACGCAAAAAAAAAAAAAAAAATGTGGAATGGAAAAGGTAGCCTACGTGAACTGATTGGCCGAACGATGCTGTCACGATAGCGATTCAGCTCGAGTCGAGTGGGCCTGCATATGGCTCTTTTAGAGACCCAAGCGGCAATCCGCGAGCGTTAACAAAGGATCTCGATCCAATTTATTTTTGTCCATGAAGAAAACTTTCTTTTTGCCAATCCAGATTTTTTAATGCGGGATTTTAATACTAACCTGCGAAGGGAGCCCCCTATTGCCGTTAGTAAGAGTTCCATACTTATCTATGACATTCTTCTCTAAAAACAGGTTATGGAGTCATCATTAACCAGAGATGATCCTGCGTCTTCGGTTCTGATTCGTATTTCCACATCCACGGGCGGGACTTATTGGGTACTCAAAACCGAACTGTCTATAATGTCATTAAAAAGATTCGATCTGATTCTCCGGGGATAGGCCGTTCTTCATTTAGGGAAAGAGCTAGGCGAACTGGACTTCGTTCCGTTGTTGCTTCTCCCGCCTACCACGGGGGCTAGAACTACGCAGTTACACGAGGAAAATCCGCACGCGCATAAGCAGCCTCATCCGAATCCGTTCCGCTTCTTCGGCAGTTACGCGATGAGAGCCTCTGCACCTCCTTTCTTCAGCAGTTCCATGACAAAGGCTTCCACGCCTCCCTTTCTTCGGGCCAAGGATATGCTTCTTCAAGCCAAAGGCGCGTGGTTTAAATAAAAGTCAAGAAAATCATCCCTTCTCAGTCTTTGAACTATCAGACGTTGAAAGAGCAGCCAGGACTCATTCTGTCGGGTACGAGCATAAGCTTGAGCAAAGAAGAGTTCGTCTGCTTTCTCCAGTATATGAGCAAAAACTTTTGACAAGTATGGAGCACACACCTTTGATTAAAAGATCGGGGAAAGGGTATGATAAAAAATAGAATAGAGGAATAAAAAGAAAGAACCGAAAGAGACTGACTGCAGGGAATCGCGGGTGGCGTAGAGCTTCTCATATCATAGAAATAGAAAAAACTGAAAGAATCAATCATTGGCTTAGGATGATAGTCTCATCTCTCTTTGAGGAAAGACCACTAGCTTTAAAGAAGATAATATAGAGATGACGGTGAGATTGTCATCTGTCTTTGTATAGCTGCCACATCCAACTTGTATGACGATGAGAGAAAGGCTGCCTTTGTATGGCTGCTACATCCCAGTCTTTGTATATAGCTGGCTACATTTCCGACTTGCTCAAGTCTGTGTACGGGTAGAAACCTCTCTTTATGGCAAGCTAATTTATAAAAATGCGTTTTAAAGTAGAATAAGAGGGAAAATCGAGTACAACAAAGTTAAGATACACAGAAATAAAGTAGAGGGGAACGAGTCCAACAAAGAGAGTAGTAGAGTAAAAAAAAAAAAAAAAGAGAAAGATAGATTCTGACTCTTCTCATCGAGACAATGATTCATCTTCAATTTCGAGCCTGAGCAACAATAGAGTAGAGTTCCCCATTAGAGGCAATGTATCTTGTCGAACCTATCCTATCCATCCAGTGACTTTCACATCCGAGAGCAGTGTATAAGATTGTCGAATCTATCCATCCAAGACGGATGGGCTGACCAGCCTGCGCAAGACCTCGCCTCATCTCTCATACCATCTCCCGCTCACCTACGTGCTCATGACTACATTGACTACGCGGGATATCCTCTTGACAGTCGTTTCTCACTAACACTAGTCTCTCCTCTCGCCGCTCATACGCCTCCTTCCAGTTAGTTGCCTATTGGGAGATCGAACTCTCGCTCGCCTAGCTGTCGATCGAATATGCTTTCTCTCTATATATGTAATGTCATTTCGAGCTGAACGAGCAGCGCCTTCTCTTGCTTCTTCACTCTGTGCTCACTTCTCAGAAGGACACTACGCTTGTACATCTCCTTGGTAGTCGACACAGTCCCTACCGTGATACGTCTTTCGCTATGTGCGATTACTCCTCTTGCTTGTAAAGGCCTTTAAATGAGTGAGGCATGCTTATCGGATGATAGTTGTCTCGTTCGTGGATGCTAACGTAGACAAAGGACGGTTTCACTTAGTATTCACCACGCACTGTTAAGAAGACTTGGTGCTTGTAGCTAGTGATGCAGGGAATGCTGGTGAGACTAGGGATACCAGGGATGCTAGCGCTGCAAGACTTATAAATATAAATTCAACTGAAAGACTAGACATGCATGGTCGCCTAACATATCGTCTTTTCTAAAGGATGGTCACCTCATTCATATCTAGAAAGTTCAGAACGAGCATCAGTCCGCCGCGAGAAAGGAGATGGAACAACTCCAGATTAACAAGCTGCGCCTTACTAAAACAAGGAAGGAAGATTCTTAATCGGAAGCCCTTAAAATTGGAATTCTGAAATATTGGAAGCTTCTTTAACCAGAAGCCTCTCACCAGAACCTCAACCTCGTTCGTTCTCGGGCCTGTCTTGCCTTCCGGGCTCTTTCTTTGCCTTGGCCCCAGTTGTTTAAGCGTTGGTCCTGTGGTCCCTCCCTCTCTATAAGCATAAGCGCGATAGCTAGGCGCATCATTGAGAAGGCAAAGGTGGTATGAGATTCAGCAAAAGCAGCTTTAGAAGGCGTAGCACGCCGCATCGCAAAAAAGTCTTATCTTGGGCAGCAGTTGTAGTCTTGGCTTTCTTGTTTGTAGCTTTGGGGATTGGGACATTACTTTCTTTCTGCAATAACGACAGAACCGGGCTGCCCTTTGTTGAGGTTTCTTCTTGCCGTCTGGCGGCGAACAACTAACTAGGGCCTTCAGACATGGGTAGGGTACCAATGAAGTCTTCTCATTGTCTATTGCCATAGGGCTAAACGAATTGCTTTGCCCCCTTTGCGGTAAGGGATTCGCTAACTAAAGAAGTACTTTTCTTTGTCGTAGCCGGGCCTAGAGGTGCCTGCCCTCTTCTCCCTTTTCTTATTGTCTGTCTTGACTTACCCACCGCCCTTGTTTTAACACGATGCTCCTACTTGACTTCCCTTCCTCTCAATTCAAGGTTGATTCCCAATACATCTACGATCAATTCAATTAAGCGAATCTTCTCACTAACTTCTCTTTCTTAGTAGACAGGGGAGAGAAGTTAGTGAGAAGGGAGTCCCTTACAACATTAGGAAAACAATTCAATCCCACGGTAGAAGAGAACAAGAAAAGCTCGTACCAACGAAGAAGGAACAATCCTTTTTGGGGGCGGAAGGACTCAGGCACGCAGCTGTTTATAGATTCGGAGCACGAACTTGTTGGTTGGTGGTGTCCATTCATTCAATTAACATCGGTACGGGGCACGGCGAGGCAGTCTCCCGCGCTCGGGACGGGAGGGCTTTAGCACACTATGTGAAAGCGGATCCTGAATTAAAGACAATAGATCCTGTATCTAACAGAGAATGAAGAGAGGATGGATGTGACTACTACTAATACTTTTTATTTAAAGGTGTATGTACAGGTAGATTAAAAGAAAAAATTCCACTATATCCCAGACTGAACGAGATGAGGATCAAAGAACCTAGATCACAGGGAAACATGGATGCCAAAAAAACGGGCTTTTTTCAAACGATTGACGTCAAAGAAAAGGACCACCCCCCCAGCAAAGAGCGAGGTCTTTCAGCCAAGTACTTCACAAAAAGAGTGGAAGGCGAGAAAGGGAAGAGGGAGGGACTCATGTAATAGATAAGCTTCAATACTGTGTGTGTGTTAGACTTCCCCCCTTCATTCAAGAGCTCCGCTAGTTAACATAGGGGACTAGCCTATCGTATAGAAGAGATAGAGTCTATCCTTAATTGATTGAGTATGGCACTCTTTTAATTAGCAAGCGCTAATCTTTCTTTAATGAATGAATTGGCGCAATCACTCTTGTCGGAGCCTTCTTCTCCAAAGATACTTTCTTCTAGGGGAGCGGGGGCTCTCTACAAGGATTCTGAAGATCCGGGGAGAGGAAAGAAGATTATAGACTAGTCCAGAGACAGAGTTCAGTCAAAATAAGTCTCCTTCCATCACATCGTATGGAGTGGAAGAAAAAAGGTTAAATACATACGTCAGCGACGGTGCGGTCTTCAAAGCGAACCAAGTGTATCAAGGAAGCGGAAACAAGAACTCTTAATCAAAGCCAGCATTTTCTGGTGGTAAGGCTTCTTTCAAAGGTATAGACCAGAGAAGGTAGTGAAAAACGCAGACAGCCGCGAAGGTGAGGCAATGAAGATTGTATGCTTTCCTTTTCACTTCTAAAAATGAAAGCTAAACTAAACCGATTAAAATATCTTTCCCATTCAGAAAGAGGACTCTCATACAAGACGCATTGCCCTTTTTTGATCTCTCTCATGTGTCATTTGTGAAAGAATTAGATTTCCTTTGTAGTTCACTAAGAGGGAGTTGGCATCAGTACTTCGCAGGAAGGGTAAAAAAAGATCTTCTATTAAATGGGGCGGCTACAAATAGCTATCTTTGAAAGAACCTACTTTCACCTTGAAAGCCACTAGAGCTTCTTCCCCGTGCATGCATTGTAACAATGATTAGCACTTCCCATTCTTCCTTTCTAATCGATCGAGCCTCCCCAGGGTAGCAGTCTTTAGCAACCGTCCATGAAAGAGTAGCACTTGCGCCTATAACAAAGGTTAAAAGACCACCTGCGAATAAGGTAGTGATGCCTCTTGACAAGGATAAAGCTTTGTGCAGTACTAAAGCAAAGATGATCATGTCCTTCGCAATGCTTCGTGGATCTTATGAAGAGCATTCGCTGGTATCAAAACAAAGTAAAAAGCAGGTCTGATTCATGGCATTCCGAAAAGGCCTCATTGTGGGATGAAGAGGCGAGCTTGACTCGTTCGAAAAAAGAATGAATTGAGTGGAAAGTTTTTAGTGTAGGAATCTAGGCATCCGCGGATGAGTGATCCACCCTTGAATCATCGGCTAAATCCGCCGGATACGGAATGGCTTAAGTAGAACTAGTCCGGTGCCGCTCCTATCTCTAAAGGGCTGTCTATTTTCTTCAAGCTTTTCGCTATAAATGCGAAAAAAAACCCATCCTGTATTCAATAGCTATTGAATTACTTTGTCTTTCTAGGAGAATGAACGAAAGGTGGAATTCAAAATAAGATGAGCGGAAACGGCGTATAGTCTTGCTACTGGCCGGGGATACTAAGGGGATGCTCTTGGGAACGCAGGGAAGTCTACTTGACTCTGGAAGTGCTAGTCGAAATCCCCTTTGTCCCCAATTCTTCGCCTACAAACAAAGGCTTAGCTCATTGGTGAATTGTTCGTCACTCTGAACTGAACTGAAGACTTTATCACTTATTCCCAAACGTATAATGGCTTTCGTCAGCGGTTACCAGTATTCTATACTGACTCTCCTTTCAGCTTTCCTGACCCGATAAAACAAAGGGGGATGAATCGGGGGTAAGTCCGCTGTCGACTTCAAATCCGCGTCTAATTTTGCTTCAAAGTCCAATTCAAAGGAATGGAATCGAAATCCGCTTCTAAATCTTGTCCTTATTTGAGACTAAGGCAGGCTTTCGTTCTTTCGACTGATTGCCTTTCCTGGCAAAACTTC
>WUAT03000008.1:4625492-4635602 GCA_010015005.3 Ulmus americana
GGCTGTGTCACCATAATCATATGCGTAAACACCTTTAGTTAATGAAGGACAAGCTGAAGGTTCAACAGCTCTTATGACCGGGTTTATTTTCCCGCTGAGCTTCTCCCTAATGAATGGGAAGCTGAGCCCTGCAAAATTGGATCCTCCACCAGTACATCCTATAATAAGATCAGGTGTTTCGCCTATAGCCTCCATTTGTTTTAGGCACTCTTCGCCTATGACAGTCTGGTGGAGCAAAACATGATTGAGAACACTCCCTAGGCAGTACTTGGTATCAGCATTCATAGCTGCAACTTCTACAGCTTCCGAAATAGCAATTCCTAGACTTCCCGGGCTGGATGGGTCCATCTCAAGGATTTTCCTACCAGCTTCAGTTATATTAGATGGAGATGGATGCACCTTCGCTCCCCAAGTTTCCATCATCATTCTTCGATATGGTTTCTGATCATAAGAAGCACGAACTTGCCATACCTATATAAAAACCAAAACTAGAATTTAACTTGTTTCACTTTCTCAATCAAGTTCAATTTTATAAGAAGTTCAACTAAAGCCCTCCTTACCTCGCATTCAAGACCGAATAGGCTGCTAGCAAAGGCCAAAGAACTTCCCCATTGGCCAGCACCCGTTTCAGTCACAAGCTTCTTGACTCCTGCCTTTGCATTATACCACACCTGCGGAACTGCAGAGTTGGGTTTGTGAGATCCAGCAGGGCTGACTCCTTCATACTTGTAATATATTCGTGCAGGCGTGTCGAGAAGTTTCTCCAACCTCTTGGCTCTACATTCAACTTAAAGAATATAACATGCTTCTCACCAAACTAACTAAAAAAAAAAAACAAGTTAAACTGGCTAAGTATTAGTAAACCTGATGAGGGGGGTAGGCCTCCAGAGCTTGTAGACATCGATAACCTCATCTGGGATATCTATATATCTTTCATTACTAGCCTCCTGCTTAATTAACTCATCAGGAAACAGAGGAGACAAATCTTCAGGTTTAAATGGTTCAAAAGTCCTAGGATGCAATGGTGGAGGAGGTTTCACAGGAAGATCTGCTATTAAATTGTACCATTTACGCGGTATTTCGATTGATTTCGAATCAGCATTGAGAGATGCTCTTGCTCTGACCCCATTAGAAAGTCTAAGATGCATTGGCCTTCTCTTGATTGGTAAAGATCCAAGCCATTTCTCCTCAACTGAGAGAACAAAATGTCAAAAGATACAGGAACAAATTAATAACCAAGACATTGTTAATGGTACAAATAACAAAGAATCAATTTAACCAAAAACAAGTAAAGACGTCATTTTTATCAATTCAAATCACTTTCAAATAGCTTTAAAGCTGCATTTAAGTATCTGTAGATCTGTTCTATATATGCATAAGAAAGTGATCAAATGACAAATTCAGAACTTGCAACATCCCCAAAATTTCCCAGAACATTCACAGAGTTCGCATAACTGGTCTCACATACACTAGTTTTCCATTAGAATAAACAAATCCATAGACAGAGAAGTTGAAAACTAAGAAGAAAAAAATGAAAAATGAAAAAAAAAAGTTACCCTTTGTGTGTGAGCTTGATGTTGAGCTGAAAAGTGAGCTAGAAGAACAGAGACCGTGGGTTGCCATGTTTCTTGGAGGCTCTCAGAGCTGAAAATAATGAAGAAATATGTGAAACTGTTTAGGGATTTTGGTCAATCACTAGAGCTATAGTAATATACTTGCAGGCTTGGAAGTTCGGAATGGAGGAAGACAGAGAGAGAGAAAATCTAAATGGGGAAATTAATGAAGGCTGGTCAAGAATTGAATATATAACTATGAGTCTATGACAAGTTGGCCTTTGGGGGTCCCACTGGTTGACAAGTCTTGCCAAGTGTCTCATGTTCCCACACCATGCAAGTACATCCAAGTTCAGTTAGGATAGAAGTCAAACAATCATGCGGTGAGATTGATTGAGTCAAACTTCAGAAGTTGTTTATATACATAAGGACTAAAAGAACAACTTATTATTGATCATTAAGGTGCTAAGGATTTGAACTTTTATTCCCATTTACATCTAATCCTTTGAGTATGCCTAAACGAACGTTTCAAAACCAAACTTCCATTCATTCTTCTCAACAAAAAGCTCTCCACCAACACATAGCACCCAAATCTCCTCCACCCATTTTCACTTCTACTCTCTTCTACTCTCTCCACCTTCACTTCTCTTTCTTCACCATTCATCCACCCTCCTTCCTCTAAAATCCATCTCATACTCTCAACAATGGCAGAACTCAAACCAACACTAAGAACTCCTCTTCTTCCATTTGGATTATAAACTTTGAACCAAGTGAAAGCTCCTCCATATCTCTCCTCTTTCACAGCTTCCATGCCAGCCACTAATGCCACTTCCCTTTTCACTTCTACATTCACAGTTACAACATTTCCTCCATTGGTAGCATGCCCACATGAGTAAATCTCTTCCCACCATTGCTCAAGAGTTGCTTCGTACACAATCGACTTCCTCATTTGCCGTTTTAGTCTAGTTGATCTCTCTCTCACAAATACAAATGGGATTTGCCATTTTCCCACAATAACAGAAGGAGAACGAACATTGAAGACGGGAAAATTGAAGTCAGGAAGACGAGCTCTAAGAGAGGTGTCAAGGCCTAAAGCTTCACTCACTCGAAATCTATTTATATTCGACCAACGAACTTTCCATCCTTTTCTTCTTAAGAATTTTGGAGGAAGACCATCAGGAGCAACTGACTTGGCAAAGAAACCACCACTATGATGGCGATAAATCTTAACTTGTTGATATATGTCTTTGAGATTCATAGGCTTTGGCTTTTTGTCCCTCAAGATGTCTCTAAAGCAACATGTTATGATGTTCCTTTCTCTTGAACATCTGCAAGCTTTCCTGCAAGATAGAAAAAGATCAATAGCTCAACTCAACTCTCTAGCTTAAACAAAGCACCCCAAAAAAGGCTCTACTTCTAAACAAATCACTGCTTGCTTTTAGTTTTGGTAGATAAAATCAAAGGGGATTTATAACTTGTAAAAGAAGTGATTAATCAATTATAAACTGGCCCTTAAATGGATTGGTATCTATGAAACAAGAACTTACCCTTTGTGCCTTCCTTTTGCTCTGATGACATAGTAACAGTTGGAAGCGAGAGGCTGATCAGGAACAGGGATAAACCAAACCTTAGTAGTAGTTGTTTCGTGGAGCTCCGATGTATAAACAACGGACAAAATCTTGTCCTGGGGAAATGGTAATCTCTTAACTTTCTTGCGCTTGCATGTACCAAAACTACACCAACAGAGTGAGTCCTGAAAATCTGCATCCTCATCTGTAATGACTAGATGACCGGAAAATGGTGCATCAGATGGCTTCATTTCCATGGTGCTTGGAGATTTCCTGTACATTGATAGAGGCCTTGTCACATACATCTTTCCTTTTTTTGTTTAGTCCTTTGGTATGTGTGTTGGTGGGATTTATAGCTTTTTTCCTTTGGAATTAAGAAAGGGAAGTAAAATTATTATCACTATTTAATTATGTCTCTTTTCTAGTTTTCATACTTAATAGGTCAAATATGTTGCAGATATAAAGTTTGAAAAGTGGATAAAGCTAAAGCAAGAAAAAGTAATCTGAGCTTTGTTGCCCACTATCTCTTGTGCTCTGTTTTACAACTTTGCCAATGGTTGTATCACAATTATTGCAGATTGTATTGGGACTAATCTAGAGCTTGCTATTTCTCTTTCCTTTTCCTTACCTTTTCTTTTGCATTGGCTGACAATAAAGTAAATACGACAAGATTTGATTATTATACATTCACACACTTATCAGAATTAGGTACTAAGGAAAGTTTCTATTTCCTTTCTCTCCTTTTTTTTTCCCCCTTCAATATGAATAGGTAACGAAAGATCGACCATAGAACGATGTACAAAACATTGCCACGGTAGAGTTCATCTCGGGTTGCCAAGAAAAAATAGAGGCCGCATTTGAAGATGAAACTCTCTATGCAATTTTGGCATCAATAATTTGGTTTATGAGACAAGAATTAAAAACATTGGATAAAGAGAAAACCAACATTCCTTACAACTTATTTGGAACTTGAGAAAGAGCCGTATTATTGATTTTTATAGAATGCCAAAAGAAGCTATCAAAATTACATTAGCAGACATCATCTTTCATAATTAGTTTCAAGTCAAAGAGAAACCTTATTTGGGGCAAATAATATGGAGCAGCTGCTAATTCTTCAAGCTTTGATCAGGGATGCTATGCATCTAGCTTGAGAAATTTCTTAATTACACCCATCATCTCCCCACCAGGGAAACGCCCAAGACATCCTCTTGCTGCAGCAATCTCATTAAACTTGTAAACTGAGTCGCCACTGAAAGCTTGAGGTTGTGTCCTTTTCTCCTCTTGTTCCAGCGCAACATCGTCTTTCAGGTCTTCTCCTGCTTCAACGGTTGGAAGAGGAAATGGATCAAGAGAAGTGGCCAAGATGGAGTCCAATCCAACCACACCCACGAAATCTTTCAATCGGCACATTGCAAATGGTACTGGTTCAAAACTATGGTCTCCATATTCAACTGGGGTAGAATGGTCTCCAGTGACACATAAGAAGTATTGGAACTTCCCAGTTGATTCAGCCTCCCACAAGAACCTAGCCAGCTGCCCTATAGCTTGATCTACTGCCTCTAAACCTTTCACTTTGAAAATGGTTGCCTTATCGTGACCTGCATCATCTATTGCCTGCAATATCAAATACAAAGGAGATTTCATTATCACTACAAATGTGTGAAGAAGACCTATAACATAAGCATTGAGGTCACATTAAGAAATTTCCTTGGCACACATGCCAAAGCTAAGAACAAAACAAAAAATCAAAAGGTAGCAAGATCCCCAATAAAAGATGCCTACAGTCAAACTGCTTTGGTGCCACAAAGAAAACCCATAAATCCCAAGTCTAAAGCTCAAAAGGGTTGAATTCAGATTGTCCAGAAGCATTTTTCTCACAAGTTGCATCTAGAACATACAAATTTTAAAGGGAAAAAGAAAAAAGAATTAATACTTTTATGTGAAGAAATCCAAAGTCATAGCCATCCGGACGGCCTGGTTTGTGCTCATCTCCCCCTGGCACGAAAACATTTGGGCAAGATTGCAAAGGAGCTGAGAGCGCCTTAGCTATTGCATTTGCTTTGGAAGTTAAAAGTGTACGATAGTCTCCCGTTGCTCCTGGAGCTTCTAGGATATCAATGCCGAGAGATAAACCCAAGCCCGCTATAATTTTTGTGGGAGCTACCATGCATGGCCACAACCCATGTTTCTTTTCAAATGGAGGAACCTGCAACATGCAGTATGGTACTTTAAAACATTAACCCTGATTTAAGATTTTGCATACATAAAATAAGACGCATTCAAGTTATCATACGACTAAGGTGAAACATCAACTAGGTGGCAAATAGACCAATCCACTAATAATAACAGTAAGACATATGCTGGTCACTTATAACTGTAATACGGCATAGAAACAATGTCTAACATATGTTTCTTTTCAAATGGAGGAACCTGCAACATGCAGTAGGGTACTTTAAAACATTAATCCTGATTTAAGATTTTGGATACATAAAATAAGACGTATTCAAGTTATCATATGACTAAGGTGAAACATCAACTAGGTGGCAAATAGACCAACCCACTAATAATAGTGGCAAGACATTTGCTGGTCACTTATAACTGTAATACAGCATAGAAAAAATGCCTAACACATGTTCACAATTCACATTATACAATTGGGTGTAAGGGTTGAGACAACAGACCTCAATTCGAATACCACAACCTCGTAGAAGGACAAGATTAGCTATGTTCTTCCCTTCAGATGCTCGCTTTGCGTTCAGTGGATGAGAAACCAAAATACGAGATATTTCCTTTGATAGCTCGTTAACTACTTCAGCTGTGTGCTTCGCTTCTTCAGTATCGTCTAAAGCTTCAGCTTTTAAGAGTAAACGGTTGTCCTTCAATGGGTCTGTTCCTGATATGTTTCCACTTAACTTTGGTCCCTTTACAACAACTCCACACCTATGTTCTGTTGCATACCTGTTGGAAATAATTCTATGTTAGTTTTTGCTCTATCAAATGTTAAGCTTAGAACCCTCAAGCTTCTGTCACATTGATTTTCTTTACATCCTTTCCCATAATTGGAACTTCAAAGTTCCGTGCACTTTTTTGAATAACACAGAAACTTCATCCATAAAATTAATTCGATCAGGTTTTCAGCAAAGAGGTCATTGTGACAAAAGCCTCAATTGCTCAATAATGAAGGAAGCATAAGCACATCAATTTAGAAGGAAAGTTATAGCAGTTATAAACATTTGCACCTGACTCTTACTTCATACTGAGGAAAAGATGGAAGTTTCATTCCATCAAGTGCCGCACAGAGTATGGGCCCTTCTTCTTCAAAGTGCCTATCAGCTCTTCTACTGACGACAATTCCCGTTTTCTCATCTAAAGTTGCAAAATTAGACTACAGATCAAAAGTTCCCATTAGTCGTCAAGCAAAGCAGCTGTAATCCCAAAAGGCTTAAAAATTGGTATAGCCGACAATTATAATCAAATTGATAGAATATCAACAGTAATAGCAAAAAGGAATTGCAACTTTTGCCTTCTAGAAATGATGGAAGTTTATGCATGATAGAACTTGTAAATATTACATGTAATATATATATAATTTTGTGCACAAAGTCTAACTTTAGCCAAAACTGTATTAGCAGTTTTGAGCTAGAACATATAACCAAAATATTAAGTTTTGCTTATTGATAATCACATTATAAAACTAAGGGAAAATCATAAGAAGTAACCACTTTACAACGAGAAAAGAGACCAAGAATAGTAAACAAACAATATATGCCCACCTTAAATGCAATATCACCTGGTGACATTGCTAATCCAGCACCCATAGACTCAAAGGCACCTCGACCCCGATAATATACTCTTGGATCATAACCCAAAAGAGAAAGATGAGCAGTGTCACTACCGCAACCCAAACCAACTTCAACAGGGTCCATTAGACCATTAATTCCAGCAGATGCAATAGCATCCAAATGGGGCAATTTGGCAGCTTCAAGAGGACTCTTGAATCCAAGTCTCGGAATGGACACATCACCCAACCCGTCAATCAGCACAAATGCAACCCTTTTCTCCAGCTGCTGTGGATTACCCATGCTTATGTTTATAAACTATAATCAACTACGGTATACTAAGTTCGAGTACAATGTCAGCAGATCATCAAACCCTGCAACCAGATAGAAAAATAAGCAATTTAAATATCAATTCATAGAAGAAAAACACTTGGGTTCGCCTATATTTCAACTGGGAATGATAAAATTTCCATAACCATGGTTTAAATAATTAAACTTTAAGAGAAAGTTGAAAGAATTAAAGATGAACAAAAATAGAATTTTGATATTCCTAATGCTAAAGTAACAAACAAAGCTTTAATTCAACAACGAAAAAGAAGCTAAATTTGATTGAGCTAAAGCTTATTTCATCAGAAAAACATACTAATTCAAATGGGTTTTTCTTAATCTAAACAAACCAGAAAGAACATCAATCGCTACACGTGCTTATTCACCTCAGAAAAACTTCAATGTCAATTGCTTGAAGCGAATTCGTATAGACCTGCAAAGCTGAAGGGTCTGATTTGTGACATCTGAATATATGGGCTCTGTCGATGGAACACTTCGCCACTTCTGCTTTATTCTTGCAAATTGCAATGGTCTTTTGGGAGATAGAGAGGAAAAACAAAATTAAAAAAGAATCTTTTTGGGAAAGACGAAACTATAGAATTGAGAAAATTGGCCTTTACAAATTCGTTAAAAAAAGAAAAAGTAATTTAAAAGATATATTTATCTAAATACAATGTAGTCTAATTTTAGAGAATTTCACCAAATAGTGTTAAATTTATTTGATTCTAAAGTCTAGATTATACCCTTTTTTATTTTGATTACTCAATATTTTTTACCCTTTTTATTAACAAATTAAAATTTGTTTTTAATGAACTTTCAAAAAACAAAAACTAAAAAAAAAAATATCCATAATAAGAAGAAGAAGAAAAAATCCTTGTTTCCTCCCCTATCCCCCCACAATGACAACTAAGACCCATTCGAACCCATCGACTTCATCACCGCCTTATCGACTTCATCACCGCCTTCTCCACCTGGTCCCTCAAGCCCAACCCCTCTTCCTCCAAACTTGCTTCTCCGATTCCGGCCTCTTCACAGAGTATTACAAAGTATGGACTATCTTCACTCCACATTAGTATGATATTATCTACTCATTGGGCTTAACCTTCATAGTTTTGCTTTTGCACTTTATCTAAAAAGTTTTATACCAATAGAGGTAGTGTCTTATACTTTTAAAAGGATAATTACTGTAAACCCCGAGGAAATTAAAGTCCTCTAATTCCGTTTTACTGTAATTAATTAATAGATTAATTAGCAGTAATTAGTGCGAAATGTATATTCAGAAAATTATAGAAATAATAATTTAAATGCGTTTTACCATATACTAATGTTTATTAGTGAAATTTTGAAAAGTTGATTGTCATTGTCAGAAATCTTTTGGCGATAGTAATGTAGTATTGAACGATAAATATTACGTATTCTTGGGATTTCACAATTATGTAAAATATAATTATTATAATTAAATCACAAGAATACAATTTTAAGAAATAAAGTTGTTAGTAAAATTAGTAATATCACTATTTTTTATTATTAATATTATAATTTTACAAAGAAAATTTAGAATGGCTTAAATTTGGGCTTCAACCCTATTATAAAAGAGAGGCTTGGCCTCATGCTGATAAAAAATAAATAAAAACATGTATTGTGCCTATTATATTGGCACACTCTTTTGTTTTTTTATTTATTTAAAAAAAAAACATATATATATATATATATATTGCATTGCTTAAACAATGAAACAGGGGACCAATATATACATATCAGATTTTTAAGTCGGTTTTGTTTTTCTTAAAAACCCACAAAAATGACATAATAAAAGAACAATCGAGAAAGAGATGATAGAGTTGTTGAAGAGTGGGTTTTTCTGTAAAAAGGAAGAAGAGAAAACTCAAAACAGAGAGTGAAGCCGTGAGAGGGGGTGGCGGTTTTGGATTGAAAACAAGCCGAAGAAGGAGAAGTTTTTCGGCGTTAATCAGAGTCCAGCGGAGCTAGAGGGTAAGTTAGACTAACCCCTAACCTTCCTAAATCTCTGAAAACTTGAAATAAAATGAAAATGGGAGGTTGTTTGGAGAGATAAACTAGAGAGAGAGTGGGAATGGCAGTTTTCGTTCCGAAAGTGTTCGTCGATGGTGGTATATACCATCGTGTTCGGAACGAAGAGACGAGACCAACGGTGGTCTCAAAATGTGATGAGGTGGCCGGAGATGGCCGGACCACCCTTGCACCGCCGTGGAACCTTATGGCTCAACCCCCTTTCTCGCCTAAGGACAACCGCCAACGGCGGCTGTGGCCGGCAAGGGAAGCAAGCATACGGATGGCCGGCGTGGTGTGGCCCGATTCTGGGCATCAAATGACGTGGAGGCAACCGGCGGCGGCAGTGCTAGTTCGCTGTGTTCATCGCGAGATGGAGAAGGTGATGACCGACGGTCATCACCATTTATATATATATTTAGTATAAAAAAAATTGAAATGAATTTTTTTTTTAGGTAATTTGCAAAAGGATTAAAGGAGAAAAAAAAATGCCAAAAGGGCCTTTAGGCCCGTTGGGTATTTAGAAAAGAATACGAAAAAGGGGCTTAAGCCCTATAGTGATTTGGGAAAGAAAAAAAAAAGATGTAGTTAAGTAAACAAATCAAAATAATTAATTGAATAATAAAAGTTAAATTAGATTAAGGAAAATAAAATTTAGTAAATTAAAATTATTATTATCGACTTAATTAATTAATTATTCAATTAAACTAAATTAAAGAAAATAAATTTAGTAATGAGTGATAAAAAAAATTTTAAAAAAAGAGAAATGTAGTATTGAAAAATAGACAATTTAAAATGACAAGTTAGGTAATTCCAAATGTTGGAATTAGAGAATGAATAAAATGTCCAAGATTA
>WUAT03000008.1:4655862-4670725 GCA_010015005.3 Ulmus americana
CTTTGTTCAAGAAAAATGGATCACCAAGCAAGTGATCTCTCATGCTGCTCGCTGCCTTCTGCAGAAACCTGCGTGGAGATTCGGCCGTTTTTGAAATGAAGATACTGTTTTAGGCGGATGTTGTGGAATAATGGTAGAAAATCAGGGTTTTCTAAAGAGGGTTCAATGAAGTTTAAATAATTTGGAACCCTCTGCTTGATGTAAAATATTTTTGTTTGAAGTGTAAGAAGGCATGTATCCTTTTATTTTGATTCATCGGTACTATGAGATTGAATTTATTGTGTGAAACGAACTATGTTATTGTAGTATAAATATGATGTTCTATTTGTTGGATGGTTCTCTCTCTTAGTTCTCCATTTTACCAAGGCTTTCTCGTTATACAATATGAGCTTCCTATCACAAATGTGCATTTAAAGGAAAAGAAATCGAGTGACAAAAACATAGAGTACCTAAAAAAAAAACAAGAGCATTGTTAGTACCAAGTAGGTTATCAAACCAACCAATTTGGAGTGAATTTGGAAGCAATTACAACAAAATGAGGAATCGATTGATCTGCTAACCCCAATGAAAAGAGAAGAAAAATCAACGGGGTGTGCATTGCCTTTGGTAGATACTGATAATTCCACGATTAAATTTTAAAACTTGATAATCAATTGTTCAACTAATCGATTAATGTTTAGAGAAGCCAACACGATTACAATTAATTGTAATAAAGTTAAAAATAAAGACCTCTAAATGCTACTACTATACAATAAATTACTGCATCAACAACACAACCACTATCTATATACAAATTCAGCTTCAAAACTGGGCATTCGCAGGTTAAGGGTTACCGATATTAGTCACAAAAGGCACCAGCCTTCTGTAATCCCGTCTCTTCCCAAGCGCGCAGCTGTCAAGAACACGCCCGAGGATAAGACGAGTGTTCTGCAAAGCCACTTCCCTAGGAGACAATCCAGATTCATTGGTGGCAGCAGGTGCAGTTGTTGAAGTTGTTCCGAACCCTGATCCAATACTATACTGTAGGGGACCACTGCGAGCCTTGAATGACGTCTGAGGAGCAAGTATCTTGTCCTCAGCCCCACCTATTCCATTCTCGAATGAGCCGGGCTCGTGCGGGTGAGAACCTGTTAGTGAACTACAACTCTGCAGAAGAGCTTCCAACACGCTCAGTGCTTCCCAACACAAAGTGCTCTCTACCAACTGAGATACAATTGCATACATGTGTGGACTTTGGGCAGCATCCATTGGTGTGTGCTGGAGCAAAGCTTTGAGCATGAGCAGTATCACACGCTGATACTCGACTGGCCCTTTTTCCAGTAGCCGTAGCAAGTGTCCGAAAGCAAGAGCTGAGTGCTTCGGGAACCACTCATTACATAATAGAGGTGAAACACAAGCAAGGAGGTGGTCAATGGTTTTGATCTCGCCTCGAGAGTAAGCTAGAAATACAGTAGCTAGTTCATCCAATAATTTTGCACGACACCAAACGGATATGTTGGAGGCAACAGCACATGCTTTTTGATATTGCTGTTGAAGTGGTGAAGCAGGCCCCACTGCTGGATCCTTGCTAAGTTGCAGGCATAACCAGGGAAGCAAGCCCGTAATGTGCATTAAGAGTCTTGTTTCTTCATCTCCAAATATTGAATCACACGAGTGCACCGTGATCCGTGACAGAACCTCAATAGAAACACCATGACTAACAGTTGACATGAGTCCTTTAAGCACAAGAGGCTGCACTCCTTCAAATGTTGGCAGATGTGCACCAGAAGGAGGAAGCTCATAACCACTCCTTGATTCTGTCCGTTGGAAGTCACTAAGGTCACCATTAGTATCAAATTCATCCCGGGGCATGCTTGAAAGCAGCACATTTTCTGTTGTTCTATCTCGGAATGATAAACGGTCAATAACACGTGAGAAGAGCTCAAGCACTTGGCAATAGACATGAACAAAATCTGTGTGCATCATAGCCACACATCCCCAAAAGAGTTGGGGATAGAGTATCACCTTCTCTGGTTCCATATTTTCAACCATCACTTGTAACGTCATCAAGATTTCCATAATGAATCCCAGAACTGGGGGAACCGGGTTTCCCAGGCATCTATGAAGGCATCGGAGAAGCGAAACACATGTATCACTTGTGACACTAGGCCTCAATGCACGGTAGATCTGATGGGAGCGACAAGCAAGGTGTCTAGATGTGCACTCCATGGCCCACTTTAGTGCCTCAGTTCCCCAAGTTTCACGGAGATCTCCTTGGAAGAATATAGCATCGACCATGCTCTGAACTAATGCAGACAGAAGTGCTGCACTTGGAAGCTCGGTTCTCACAACTGTGGGGTCCTCATTCTCCCACATCATGCTTCCTCGCTTTGACTGCACATACTTGATCAGGCTTACAACCTGCTGTTTGTTCTCCCTGTCACTGTTCTCCACCTCATACAGCTCCAGGTGTCGACCAGCAAGAGAGTATAATAGATTGACAAGCAAATGCTGGCAGTGTTCTAGCACGATGTCTTCTGAACTATCCATTGAAACAAATGTAACGTGAAAAAGGAGAGGCAAGTGCTCTCGGAAATCTTCGTCATTCTCATATGCAATTTCTGCTAGTAGAATCAATGCTATATCTGCATGAGTCAATGAGTGTTGCTGATGTCCCTGAAGTGCTGACTGAAGTTCTTTAGCACTAACTCCGTGCATAGTAACACCGGAATGAAGCCCGTCTTCACCAGAGTTTGGTGTGTCAATAAGGTAATCTCCACTGTCCCTAGAGACATGGCGGCTTCGCATACTTCCTGTTGAACTTCTGACTCCCATTAATGGTCCTGACATGTTTACTAATGCGGGAAGCAACTGGCCTGACCGCGCTGTATTTACAGGAACAACATTCAGCTCAGGAGGCATTGGGCTTAATGGTCCAGATACACTTCGGCCAGTTACACCTGCTGTTCGCCAACTGAGGCTCCCACTGGCATTCCGTAGTGGACCATCAAGGGAACCCCGAACAAGTAACGGTGACATGTGTGGTTGACTGTCCACAACGGAGGCAATTTGGGGTACTGGAGGACCCTGAGAAAATTCCAAGACAAAGTTCCCACCACCATCACCCTTATTTGCAGTTGGGATGACTGGTTCGATGCTATCCTCCAGCATCCGCTGAGCCAACTGATAAACCAGGTGATCTATTGTCCGCTGAGGACATATCCGTGCTAAATACAAACTAACCCTCTTTGCAACCGAAAAATACGTGGCAAATGCACCACTTATTTCAGCAGATGCATTTGAATCACAATCTTCAATTCCTTTTGTGATCAAGAAATCTAAAACAGGGCTGATATTTCTGGGTTTGCTAGCAATTGTGCTCCAAAGTTTCTCAATTTCATCAGGGAACTGGTCTCCATGCCGCCATGTTACATAGTAAAGACTTTTCAGTAATCTCTCACTCCAACCCGAGTCCTTGAGTTTCCAAAAATTGAGGTTCTCAATCCATGGAGCCATGCATGTTAAGACCTGATGTTGGGCAATTATATCAACAGCATCCAGTTGTCTTTGCATAATCTCCTCACACAGGAGCTGGCTCAGTTCTGGATGATCCTTGGCCAGTTTGCATGAGAGCTTGTACTGGAATTGTTGGTAAGAATCAGGAAGATTACCAACAACAGCAGCACGATAGCTTCCTGAGCCCTCAATTCCATCCTCAGCCCACTCCCGGACAGAAAGTGTCTCTAGCATCTGAAGGGCGTCATCACGGATTTGTCTTGATGGGTCTACCACCTTGTAGAGAATCAGGCTTAAGAGTCTCTGGATTTCACATTTGGGTATCTCTTGGCGCATGTAGACCTCAGCCAGCACGCTGAAATAACCATCGGCAATAGCAGCATCGGAGTAGTAGCACTAATTGAAGTAAAATTGATTAGTTCCGAGTATAGATGAAATAATCAACCACAATTAGACTTTGACTGAAAGAAAGAGAGCATTTATTCATACCAAACTAGCCAAGGGTTTTTTTTTTTTTTTAAATACATATATATTAATAATATAAGAAACCAGAACAAATTTTATTCAATAGAAAACACGCATGAAAAAGGGGGTAAGGTTCTAAGATGAACTGCAAGGGCAAGAAATCAAGTGCAAAGTCAGACCAAGTCTATTGAATGCCTTAATTATCTTTGGTGGGAAGTTGCTATTTCTTCACTCTTTCTTTTTCTTCTCCCCATGATATAAACCAGAACTATCCCCCAAACCTGCTTTTGACAGAATACTAATGAATGTACTTCTCTTTATTTTCCAATCAGATGAATGTAACCTGATCCAGCTTAGTCAACTTCTAGTCCATAGAGGTGAATTGAAAGTGCAATTAACTGAATTGCACGACTAGGAATTGAACATAAGATGACTTCCTGCTAAGCCACTGTTTTGGACAAATATTACAACTAACGCTTTCTAACTTTGCAAAGTAACTTCACACATCCTACGCACTCAATTTTGTTAATTAATGAATGTCCTAATTTTAGAAGCAATTGGACCGGTATGTGTGTGTATAAAAAACAAATTGGAAACAATTATTAAAGAATGGGAGAATTATAACCTGGTCAATACAAGCAGGAAACAGGTCCAAATTTGTTAGTAGAAGATTCTTTAAAGCCAGCTTTGCTAATGAAACACGATGATGGCCACCCCTATGCCTATCACGACCAGTTGTCCCGCGGCCACCTTCTCCTGTGTACTTGGAGTAAGATGGAGTTCTTGGATCTGGTGAGTAACCATATGGAGCCCTAGGTGCAGGCTCAATGAACAAACTGTTTATCCATGATATTACCCGCCCACTCATTTTCCTTGCATTGTCATCAAAACAAGGCCCATATAAGAGTGAAGCCATAGCATTCATGGAGGCCCATTGGATTGCCTCAATTTGTTCACTCAATTCTTTATCAAATGACAATTTGTCCACAGAATCTTTTGACCTGGCATGTTGAGAAGACTTGTAACGATCTACTTCTCGTCGATAATCACTTACACCATCCTGACTCCATGAACTGCCTGTATCATCACACCAGGAGAGGAGAAGATCAAATAGTCGTTTTCTAGTTCTAACATCAAATTTCTCTGTTTTTGCTTCAACAAATTCAGGGGCCAGTGATCTTAGAACCGATGCAAAGGCATAGCGCAGAGGTTGCATATCTTGGAAGCTCTCAGCAGATGCAGTTAAGATCTGCCTGGTTGTCTCATCAATGAACTTTAGATAATGTAGACGGAAAACTGGCTTACGAGCCAGCATGCCTGGCCAGATATTCTCAGCAACAGTTCGATATATATTTGCAATATGGATACGAAGCTCCTCACGACGCCCCCTTTGACTCTGCATCCATGAGTGAGAGATACATTACAAGTCACATCCACTGACTTCCATAATTAACTAAATTAATCAATTTTCATGCTTTCTCAACCACCACCACAAAGAAATGAAGCATTTTAACTGTGGATAAAGCAGGAAAATATTATTCCATAATTAAGTAAATTAATCAATTTTCATGCTTTCTCAACCAAAACCACAAAGAAATGAAGTGATTTAACTTTGGATAAAGCAGGAAAGTATTATTCCAATAGTTAGAAAACTCATCCAAAGAATCAAGTTGACGATCTCCACCATAAAAGACGGTACGGAAATTAAACAAAACAATGAAGAAATAGCTGTTTTATGTTTCCTCTTATAATCAATGGCTACTCAGCGAAAAAACATGAAATCATACCGGAGATTAATGACATCAGAGTGCGCAATATTAACAAGAAAAAGAGCATAAAATATAGGATTTTTTTTTTCCCCCAGACAATGCGTGCAATGATATGTGATGTCTGTTTCATTAATGCGTTGCAATAAATGCAAACAAATAGCTTTGCTGATCGGCTATTTAGTTAATATATCCAATGCACTCAGTTGCCCTTGCATTGATATTTGAGTTGTGCAATTTATTTTCTAATGCAGCAAAGTGACGCCTGAAGTAAAACTCTGGAAGAAAGTTCTAATTCGTCACTCCATGCTCAATAGGAAAAAATTAATAATCAGGTTATTAGACATTTTAGGAATTTAATCATAAAATATACCTTCCACTTTGGCTTCCCTTCTGTCTCTGAAGAAACCTCCTCCATGAAAGTCACAAGCTCACTAAACATGATTTCACATGCTTCCAGATGTGAGTGGCCAAGGGCCATGGTGGCTGCATGCTAAAGATAAAATGGAAGCTCAGTAAGTTGAGAAAGCAATCAAAATAAGAAAACATTTGAAAAAAATAAAACAAACAACGACAGCGTTGTTAAAAGTACAAAATGTTTATGCACTATTGATGACCATGATATTTTTAAATAATATGATAAAACTAATTGTAACATCACAGCTTTCAGTTATGCTGATTCTCAAACCAACCACCATGTGATCTCCTGAAAACAACATAGCATGATGATCCAGTTCCCCAAAGTTCTTTTTTTGGCCCACACCATCATTGCATCATCATTCCACATGCATAAAAACAATTCTTGAAAACCTCTAAAAAACAATACTTGAAGACTATTTCCCCCTCCCATGCAACTTCCCAACAAAAATGGGGAAATCAGAAAGTTACTCATTTCAATATCATGGGTTAGGTCATAACAAGCCAAGTGAGCCAAACGTACAACATCTTGTAAAAGATTCCTACTTCAAAGTTTATCTATTATATGCTAACAAACAGACAATATTTATTAGAATGGATAAGGAAAACAAGTGTCACTGAAAGAAATAAAAAATCCTAAGCATTAGATGATTCACAATTACTCCCTCCTCTCTTGCCTTATTATCAGAGAGCCACAGAACAATATACCAATGATTGCTAACTTTTGGATGAGTATAGATTGCACACAAAGAGAAATTGATTTTTAGTGACACCACATTTATTTCTTCAATGACAGAAATAAAATAATATTCGCATCACAAAAAAGAATATCTGGCAAGTCCTTTCTGCTCCTTCATATAACATACGCCTCAGACTGATATACAGCGACTGCAGATAAAATGTTACAAGAATATATGGAAAAAAAAATTATTTTAAGACTTTTAACAAGATCTTACTACGTTGGCTTCAGATCCAGATTTTAGTGAGGGGAAAATAAGATGGTAAAGATCTTTGGCTGCTGCAGAGCCCCCAGCCTCTCTAACAACTGACGGACATGAACATACAAACATTGCATACATAAGCCACTGGTCCAGTTTGTTGTCAGCATCTTGTGACTGATGAGCTTTCCCGCCCAATTCAACAGGTGTAATATGAGCAAGACGTTGCATAACCTCTATCCTGCAAATAACAACACTTTTTACAAAAAATATAAAAGAACTAGTTCTAACATTAAAAGAAATAACTCATGAATAAATGAGAAGATAAACCAACCATTTCTCACAAGGGTGGAGTAAGCTTAGTTATTTTAATGTCGATACGTTACCAAGTACTCTCATAGCTTAATTTTTCAATCAAGCCTAAAAGAGCTAAAGAAAATGTATCTGAAATAATTTTTTTGAACCAAAGGCTGTTTTATTAAAGCAAAATACAAAGTACCAGAAGCAGGGTTCAAAAGAATTATGAGCAAAATGGAACCAACTACCACATCAACAACCAGGCTCCCCATCACTAATTTTTCCAAAAGCTTAATCAGTTAGGAATGTTATGCCCAATCAGGCACATAAAGCAAACCACATACTAATAATGTGATAAACTTAAACCATTGACAGTATAATTATGCTTTCATTTATAACCTTAAGGTTAAAGATCTCAAGAGCATTGAAAAACTAACAGGACATGTATCAAGATTGCACAGGAACATCTAAACATGAACATAGAAAAGGTAGCACTTACTTTGCCTCCTGAACAGAATTTGGGCAAAGCTCGGCAGCATATTTGACAAGCTCACTAAGACACCTAGCCCACCTATACTTATCAGGACTCTCAAATATTATAGATTGAAGTGTCACATCAGGAGGGATTGCATCAGATTCTCGTCTCAAATCAAATGGACGCCCAGAATCCCAGTAGCAGCTCTGAACAATATCATCCTGCATATCAAATGCTTATTATTAAAAGTGACTAAGATATTGCTCATCACAACATTCCACCTCAAGTTGGTTTCCATTTTAAAAGGAATTAAAAGAATAAGATGGAAAATGTCTCACCCCATGCTCTTCCAGGACATCAATTATAAATATTGGTTCAGCTTCACATTTCATATTCTGATCTGAAAGCTCACGTAATGAAAGTTCTCGTATATCATTCCTTAAGGCTCGAACACAGCGTAGTAACTCCAAAGCAGTATTCCTAATTTGGCTATCCACAGAACTAAGAAAAATGAGACCAACAGCATCTACCTCTGATGCACGAAACTCAATAGCTTCTCCAGATCGATGAAAAGAAGATTTTTTAAATCCTTCATTTCTCTGTGCCACACGCTTTGTATCTTTAACATCATATTCCAACCTATCATCAATCAGACAACCTCTCCAAAACCGCATGAGCTCCAACAAGCGCCCCAACGATGTTTGAATTAGAAGAGGAAATTCATCAGGGAGCCGTAAGATGAAGTTGGCCATTCCTCTCATAACCGCAAAGCGCCGGTGAGGAAGATATCTAACAATCCGGTTAAGTACCTGCACTGCTTCCTCTCGAACACCAGGGTCAATACTTATTCCATGTTGAGGAATTATTTCAGTGATTTTATCACTTCGACCAACCTCTTCAATCAGATATGGTATGCATTTTAACACAGATCGGAATAGATATCCTTGAGATTTTTCTTTTGTGACAGCATCTGGAATTGCAGTAAACAGCATGGAATGCAAAAATGGATGAGAACATAACCACTAGGGGACAAATTAGATAAAACACAATAGTAATTAGTAATAGAAACTTGTAATCAGTGTATAAAAATTATATTACACTCATCCAACCCCACAAAATAAAAATAATATGTGGCAAAGCATAAGCACTACTGAGATCTAAGAGAATGTCAACTGATTAAAGCTGTCAAAAGAGGGAATCATGATGGCCTAGGGCTAAATGGTTCCAAAAATTACGGATTCACATTTAGCAACCAGATAACTAACAGCCTCTAAAGAGGTCTCAATTAGAGGTTTTAATTACACAATACTGACATATCGCTAGAAAAACAAAATTAAATAAGTAAAGCATTACTTCCACCATTTTTGTAATCTTAGGTATCATTGTCATACATAGTGTAGAAATTACCTATAGTTGTCCTTGACGAAGTCAGAAGAGCCTGACTATAGGCTTTGTGACAAGATCTTAAAATTGACTCAATTGCAGACTTCACCTTTGGAATGTAGTGGCCAATGTTATGACCTGCTAATGCAATAGGTATTAGATAGAGATAAAAGATAAAGTTCAGTTTCTGAAACAAAATAATACAAAATCTTCCACACCAATAACTGAATATGCAGTTACCTTTAAATATTTCTAGGCCAACATGCACGCTTGAAGGTGACATCACAATTGCAAGCAAAGCACGGAGGCCAATAACCTTTGCTTCACTAGGACTATCTTGCTTCAGCAGTTCTAGTATCATATGGTTCATGGCAAAATCAAGATTATGTTCTGCTATGGTCACACAGAACTCCACAAGTTTATCATGTTGGACATCCTGTGTAAGCAATCCTTTCCTCAAAACTGTTAACAGTTGAGCAGTTACACTGTCTAAATGGTCCCATGTCCGATTTGGAGCCTGGTTTGCGGCATGAACACTCAAATAAAATCTGAGAACTCGATGAAGACAGTCCAAAGCCATAAAACGATGGGTCTTATCCTGAATGATAAACCACATCATGTCATACAACTTAGTACCTGAACAAACCAACATAATAAGATGACATGATTGGACCAGACCAGGGAGAAAAACCATTCCCCTTTAAATGTTTCCTAATCAGCCCTCTCAAACAATTAATTATTGCACTTACTCTAAGAAGCTTGTAAAGTTGCTCCATGTGAGGACTTAAGTTGTTGTGAAATAGTTGGGGATCGCCAAGACAAAGAAGAAGAGTCACCAAAGGATACCCAACCTAATACAAAAAAGAAATATGAGCATAAAAGTATCTGCAAACATGCAGGGAATTGGAGAGGAATACATGAAAGTTAAAGAAAGTTAACACAGCAAAGATTATCACTTTTCTTATGCTTTTAACTTCTTAAAAAAAATTATATCACATATTTCTAAACGTACAGAAATATGCTTGCTCTGTTTGTCCATCCAATGCATAAGCTGTCCTCTAATTCTTCCAACTGCTTCAAACCAGAAGTTAAGAGCTGGCTCTACACCCAAAGGTGGCCATTGGCCTTTACCGCCATCAGCTAAAGGTGCCAAGATGTTTGAAAGCATATTGCATAGGGCATGGTAAAGCTCAGTTTTGCGCTTATGCGCAGCCCGGTTAAGAGGGTTGGCTTTTGCCACAAAGGATGCAGATGCATTCAATCCACCCTCAGTTTTCACCTGACAGTTACATTATTGTTATAAAAAGTGTAAAGCCAAATGCCAATTTTCTCAAGAAGAATTCAACATACCCCTAATTTCAAGTAGCGCATTCCATTAATGATACTAAGTGTTTCACTTCGGGCAACATTAGTATCTATCCGACGAGTATTGAGTTCCATGAAAAACCGTTCCGTCACAGAACTAAATCTGCAAAGGAAAAGGAAAAGTGCCATATTCAGTCTCTGATTCACACTGTCAGACATAGCTTATTTATGAAACAACCAAATAAATCAGGTTGAACCAAGCCCCTTCTTCTAAGTGGTTTGGAAAAGGCGTTTATGATATAATCATGCAACCAGCAAAAAAATAATTGTGTCTAATTCCAACTGTCTCCTTCCATCAATGCATGAAAATAGCTTTTGTAGCAGGAGATAGAGACCCAAAGTCACAGATTGTCAACCAAGGTACCAAAAGGAACAGGAAACATAACATAGAAGTAACTGACAGCCTTCCCCAAGATACATATCTTACCAAAAGGAAAGAAATTTTTTTTTGAATAAATACCGGCATTTTGAGCAGGCATGACTGCATTAAATTCACAAAAGAAAGTAGGAGGGCATCCTTAAGTGATTACATAAAAAGATTTCGCATATTTCCCATGAAGGATTTACAAAAAGGAAACACTGCTTCACAAAGATAAGGTCGCGACCACATGAACAAAAAACAAATGTCACAAAAAACCAAATCTAAATTGTATTTAAACGTTTGCGTTAAAAATTTCAAGAATCACCTTAACAATAACCAAATAGGTGAAATCATATTACAAGTTAACTACCATCAAAATAATATTTATCCGGTTACCTGATTCGAGATAGAGCACCTAAGAGTTGAGCAACCAAATCCAATAGCAGACCCCGCAGATCAACCAATGATGGATATTCAACCTGGCTAACAACCCTGCAATGAAAGCATGTTGATCTCATATCATTTCACATTTTCCGCTAAGTAAATACTAGTTCACACACAGCCATGGCAGCCCTACCTGTCGGCATTGATTAACCAGTCAAAAACAAAATTTTCAAGCCCAGACCAAAGCTTCTCTGCAATAAAGATAATCCTAATTCATTTCATGGAAAAAGAAAAATCAAATGTAAAATTAATCTGAAAGTCCAATAACCTAACCAGTAAGTCCCTCTTGCGGACAGCACTCCACAAACCGAATACATGCAGAGCAAAAAATGCACTCCACTGCAAGCTGAATTTCGTGCAAACATTTCCTTAAATGGTAACTACAAAAGCACACTTGGCATAGAAATCTAAATCTAATGTCTCAAACAAATCTTCCATTTTCTTGTTATATTTTTTTAATAATGAAAATGACACCCTTGAATAAAAGAAACATGTGAAATTTATGACAGGTCATGAAAAAAGAAAATAGTGATTAATTTTCAAATATGAAAAAGGAAAAAATTTCTTTCTGGACGTGTCGGTATTCGACATCATTACTATTATTTTTTGTCAACAGGAACTTTTACTTTTTTATTTTTAAAAAAGTATTAAAAGGATTATTATACAGAAAGATTGAAAAAAAAAAAAAAAAATACAAACGATACCTTTCCAACTTAGATAGATACAAAAAGGCATAATGTCTCAAAAAAAATTTAATAATTTGGAGCGGATGAATGATGAGGAACTGTAATGACATTATGGATTAGTACCACATCACATGCAACAACCTACGTCAAAAAGAATAAGCTTTCTGTGTAGAAATCTCAGTTGTCATAAATATATATATATATATAACTACGCACCTTTCTTTGGAATGTAGATGCAGAATTTTCTCCTTTTGGTGACTCACTGCAACACAAGAAAAAAATTAATTCAATCTTACGATTTCATGATATACCTGGTATTGTCAATAACTCTTTTGTGGTTTTTTGTTTGCTGATATAGTTAGGGGTTGGAGAGTTTTCCTGTAAATTTCTTTTGAGGACATCTTGTCCTCTTTTACTCTCCTATTGTTATTGTTTTATTATCAATAAAATGTTTTGTTTCCTATCAAAAATAAATAAAAAAATAGCATGCATGCCAAACTACGAAACTGCGCAAGCAGCTAGGACAAACAAATGACTAAGTTACTTAACTTGTTTCTAGACTTCATATTTTGGTGAACACAAGAAACGGTCCATGGCTTAAAAGAAGAATAAATCTTCAACGCGAACTTTAAAAAAAAAAAAAAAAAAAAAAAAAAAAAAGCAAAAAAAGAAAAACTACCAACATTACTCTCCATTTAAAAGAGCTTCTAAAAGAGGTACAGGGGTATGTCGAGCAACCATAGCTAAGGAATCCAGTACTTGTTCATAGGCAGGATCTGACGGTCGAAGGTACTGTCCATCCTGTAATTTTCTCATAGAAAAAAATATAACAAATAAACTATCAACGCAATTCCATTAGCACAAAAAAAAAAAAATAGACAAAGGTAATGGCAGAGCATAATTGAAATATACTGATAACAAACTCCAGCAATTATCTACTCACACCCGACCAATAAAGAAAAGCACAATTATACAATTACGAATAGACATCAATGCAAGAACTTAAATTTCTTCTAACCTACAAGTATATCTATATTACTTAATAACCACTCAATCCTGAACGAATACTCCTTTTATTCACCAATCACTGACGCAGCACAAAACTACTACATAATCAATGATAAATTTCAAGTAACCAACACTTTCTGAATTGAAATCGAGAACACAGAATCACTGAGCGCCGAGTTCCACTTAATGTTTCTGAAGCATCCAACCAAAGCATTGAACAACAGTGAAGCTACATTTCTCATACTGACAAATACGAATCAACGCGAAATGGAATTTCCAAACCAAAAACAATAAGAACAAAGGAATCTAACAATGGTGGAATGAGATTGTTCGCTATCTAACCACAAACACACAGCTACAGATAACTGAACTCCAACACAGAAACGAAACATCAAAAGGTATATGAATATAGATTTGACAAGAAAATCAACAAAATCTAGACCTGCGCTTGAGCCGTCTCGATACGACGGCGCGCGAGGGGAAGGAACCGCTGAAGCAGGGCGTCCACGATCAACCTCGCGGCGCTTCCCGCCTTCATCTTCTTCTCTTTACCTTCAATCTCTGCGATTCCTTCTCTCCCTTCCGCTTGAGCTTCGACCCTTAGGGTCGCAATCGCTTGGCGCCCAATTCCAAACCCTAAAAGGAGACGAACGAATCAGTAGAAAGCTTAATCGAGGAGTTGTTGGGGGCTTTCTGACGAGCCTCTGAAATTTTGGAGCCAAATGTTGGAAGTGGAGAAACTCTGCGAATGAGATCGTCGTGCACCAAAATCAATAACGTTTCTGAATTATTTATTTATTTTTTTTTGTCTGTCTTTCCCTTTTTTGAAATATTTTCTTTTTATTTCTTTTTATTTGATCTCGATTTGGGCCCATACCAGCAACCCACCGGCCCGTTAAGTGGATGCCACTCAGGATCATACATCACATGTCGGTTCAAGGAAATATCACACGACTCGTCGTTTATAAATTTGTTGCTTCATCTCTACCAACGACGTGTCGTTTTTACCTGGAACATGTTGCTTTTATCAAACTACATGTCGTCTATTCGAGAAGAAAATTGGGTTAATGACATTTTAGTACCCGTAGTTTAAATGTTTCCCAAAAATGACTCTGTTTTTCTAATATCACAAAAAAAGCTATCTAAATTGAATCAAATATACCGTGGGACAAAATATAATGCCTAAAATACACTTCTTAAATTTATTTATATTTATTAAATTAAAATTTTATACTGAAAAATCCTGTGAAAACCAAAGAATTATAGGGTTTTTTTATTTTATAAAATATTTTAAAGATAAATATTTGGCATGCTCTAGATCCAACTCAAAAAAATCCTATCTTTTTTTATTCTCCAAAATTCTCCAAAAATCGTTATTTTCCATATTCTAACTATTATCATATTCTATTATTTCCCTATTATATTATTTTCTTATTTTAACTATTATCATATTCTATTATATCGTATGGATTCTATCACCTTTTACATCATTCTACTCTATTTTATTATCTTACACACTTAAACTCTATCACCTTTTACATCTTACACACATATACCTTACCACTTTTTAGATTATATTATTAGTATTCTCACCACCTTTTACATAAAATATTATTTTTCATATTATTTTATTATTAAACCTTAATAGCTTTACCACCTTTTATATAAAATATTTTTTAATCTTGTGGACCACATTTACTTTTACCAAAATTTTTAGAATTCTGTTTAAAAAATTATTCTACTCAATTCACCAAAATTCTGTT
>WUAT03000008.1:4670825-4681104 GCA_010015005.3 Ulmus americana
TTGTTTTAGCATGTCTCAAAATTTCATTACAAATTTCTAATTTTTTAAGTCAATATCCATCATTTTTTTCATTTTTTTTGCGATATCGATATCGATATTTCCATTGATATATTCGTAAAATCAGACTTGCAATATTTCCGTTATTTTCGATATTTTAATCCTTGCTAATAGCGCAATACTCATTCGAAGAGCGACAATGTTTTGTTACATCTTTCCCTCAAATATTTCTCATCTTAACCGTAAGAGAATGCAAGTAAATATATTAACTCATCAGATAAAAAAATTGCTCCTGAAGTTTACATATTTGTTCATATTTACACCAAGGGAAAAACAAAGTAAGCTTTAAAACATGTACACAATGAAGAGTGCCACAATCTGCATCAACAAGCAGCTTTATAAACCACTCTTAGTACTCTATAGCATGACTTATCACTAAAATAAGTGTTGAAAATTTGCGTCCTACATAAGAATCTATATCATGAATTGGCGCACGAGCTTTCTCGAGTGTAGCAAATTCTTAATTCAATCAACTTCTTTATGGAAGCTTTGCTTGATGTACAAGTGTATCTGGGGCTTCTACCCCTCCCTCCCAATAACATTCAGGAACTTCCGCATCCATCTAGGCTGTACAAGGGCGTGTCAAGGTTTGAGTGCTGAACAAGTCAACAGATCACATAGGATATCAAAAATTTCCTAGGCTTGACAACATCATCCAATGTTACAGCAACTCCCTGCCAGGGTTCGGTTTTAACCCTCCTTTCTCTGAAGCAGATTGAACTGTCAGAGATGGAACGTCTTCAGAAACAGGTTGAAACGAGCGTAAACTCTTGCTTTGATCAGTTGAAGAAATAAGGAGACTCTAACACATCCTTTAAATCAAAGTCGCCTCTTTCAGGCAAAGGAGGGAAAGCCAATGTAGGGAAAGTCTGCTGAAAGCTCTCCAACAACTGGACACAAAACAGAAATCAATTAAATCATAAACCTAATATAGTTGTGATTCTAAATATGGCAGGAAAGCAGATTTGAATCTTCAAGAAGGCATGAAAGTGCTTAATTCAAATAATTTGAGATAAGCATTCTGGGAGAAAAGATACTGTACATTCTCCAGTATTGGGGTCTCATAGAGTTCAACAAACTTTTCTCGAAGAATCTTGTTCATTTCATCCACATCACATGCATGTGTCCAGTACGAATCATGAACTCCTGTAAGATATGCTGGTATTATGATAATAAATAGGAGAAACCCAAGCGAGAAAAGGCTTTTTCTTTTTTTTAGGCAAAATAAAAGAAAAGGTAATTTGAAATAAGCTCTCAATAACCTGCAAATGTTAAGCCTGCTTTTCTGCAGGCAACTGCAGTCATCATCATATGAGAACCATCAAGGGAATGGACAAAATTTGGGGGGAAAGCTGTCCTTTGCCTCTTGACCATGACCTATAATATTAGAACAGTAAAATTATCTTAAAGATTTGTGAAACAAAGTTATAAGCAGCTATTAAGATCACTACAATGTTTGCATTAAAATTTCCATATTACACTATAATTTGCGTAAAACTCAACAGTAGAGCACTGCTCCAAATATCAAAGGAAATAAGACTATATAAACCAGAACAGTCATTTCTGTTATGCCAAAAAAGAAAACTTTTGCTAGTATGTCTGATATATAAGCATCAAAAGCGTGAATGCACTGTAAATATCACATTAAAAATAGAAGAAAATTCTAGTATGAAGAGCAATACCTTTTCTGTTTCTCGCTGTAGTGTCAAAATTTGAAGAGAAGTCTTGACCTGAACAATTTCAATGAAGGAGCAGCTTAGAATGAAATGAGAATGTGATTTCAAAGAATCTGAAAGAATATAGGGATCAAAGTTGATTTGGAAACTTTTCCAAGACTCACAAAATGCCTTCCTAATTTACGGTAAGGTTGCACAACCGGAAGTCCTAGAGGAGTTGTCCACTGCACCGGCTGATTTTCAGATGCAATTATCTGTTCAAGTTTAATTGTTACATATTTATATCATAATACCAAAAAGTAAACAAAATTGTCAAACCTTGGAAAACTTGAGGTAAAGGAGGAGGAATTAAATACATACTTTTGCACAATCACCAAGCCAGCTCATGATATCACGTGCTGCTTCAAACATCTCCCCTAAAGCAGTTAAGGTAACCTGCTCATAATACAACTTCTGTCAGAGAGAAAATATTCAAATAAAGACATGAACACCTGTGCATATGAGAAACCATTCCAAAATTAAAATTTGCGTAGAAAAACGGAGCCACCAAATTCTGTGAATAATCAATCTCTTACTTTTGCAGCATAGCAAGCACAACCAAAGATCTCTCCCTCATCTGTTAATGCAGAACGCTCCTTCAACCTCCTTTTAATTTGATCTCGAGCACCAATGTAAGTGACACCATATACTGATGTCATCACAGTTTGTTTAACCAACTTCCTATCCACCTAGATGGCATCCACCCAAAAGAATCAACTATCAGTTACAAGAGAAGCAACTAGCAACCACCAGATAAATGCATGATTTGAATTAATCATTGTGACAAATTTTATACATTTTTTACCAACATATTAATTAAAATGTAATGCAATTGGACCTAAATCAACTTCTAAAATCATTGAATTTATTTCAATAATGCGTTTGAGATGTAATCAAAGTCATTCTTTAACCTGATTAACTAGAACTTTTGCACGTATTGCATCTGGAAAATCTGCAGGATCCCTTTTTGCATCCCTTTGCATGATTTTCAGTACTCTGCAATCCACAATGACATTTTTATCATATAATTATTTATCAGACAGCTTACTAAGACAATGCTGGTATTGCACCAATAGAAGTACAAAACATAAGATTAAAGATGTTCCCCTCCAAATTAATACCATAAACATGAATATCTTACCTAGCAGCTATTCCTGAGTAAACATCTGCAGGTTTCTCCCCCGCAACCAGATTAACAGCAGCTGCTCCCATCTGAAAGGACATTTCAATGAGAAAATGTTACTAATCTGAATTAGAAACTTTTCTAGTATAAACAAAATCACAAGAGAGCTGGAGGAGAACAAGAGAGGGAGGGATGAAAATAACCAGCTTCCCATAAATACTGCAGGTCTATTTCAATGTCAGAACAAGACTTTGATAAAATAAATTCATTAAACTGATTCATGCAAATAAAGAAATAGAAGTTTTTACAAACAAGCAATTCTTATTTGCGTAGACCATAGAATATTAAGATCTCATAAGTCTTGGCTCCTGTCGTAGGTGACAATGGGTCAACTAACCAACAGTTGAAACCAGCCAACATAGGAAAAACAAAAGAGCTACACAAACTGAAACACTCTTACGATTCTACCAAAATTAGAGGCTTTTGAGACACTTCACTACATCTGAAACTATAAGGAAAAGAACAACTATCTACCTACTGAAAGACAAAGAACAACGCCCAAAATAAATAAATACCTTGTCTCTTCCGAGGGCTGCATAGTGTTGTAGACCATTGCAAGAGCCATCCTACATATGATCAGAAAGATGAAAAGAAAATAAAATAAAAATGACATACCACAAAATCTTATTACATTCAATGATGGAGCAACAGCAAAGAAATCCAAAAGATGTAATAGAATAAATATCGCATTCATGAAGCAAAAATAATCTGCAGACCTATTGTAATAGACAATTACAATATTTAGGAGCTTAGTTACTACAACAACAACACCTAAACTTATTTTCTGAATTGTTCCTATAACAAATGAAAGAGGTAACCATTCAAGAGTCTTATGTGTAAAATACACAAACTGTATGCTAAACTTCTTCTAGCTCGTTAAGCATGAGATGACAATAGATCATTCTCTTTCACACTTTAAAATCAACATATGCACAACCACACAAAATTAATGTAGGAACAAACTTCTACAAAATTAACATTCAGAACTAATACTCTACTTGCTGTCCTTCTGATAAACTTGGCTTCTCTACCTTTCAAGGTATGAAGAGAGACATCTAACAGGATATAAAGAGGGCAGCAGAATGAGACCTATTTATTTGCTACTGTAAAAATACCTGATGTACATGCATATGTGAAACAAATGTTTCCGGAGAAGAGCTTCTCAAAGCATCAGCAAGGTCAATGCACACAGCCAAGCACTGAAATGGATCCTCAGCATTCAACCACCAACGCCTTCCTTCAAGTGGTCTCTCCGCAGAATCAAATATATCATCCAAATGATTCTCAGTAAATGCTAATCGACCCTCAAGAGATAATTTGTCCACTCCACCAGCATATAAATTAGCCAAGTGTATTTTCAGCCAACGTAATCCTGACTTCCCAAGGGGATGTCCCTCAGCAAATTCCAAAACTCCTCGGCACAAATCTGAACCGAGATGATTTAAGTATGCATGCATAGGGTAGGCACGACCTCGAAAGTCAACATTGTGTGGATAGTAAAAACCTTCTTCATCCTTCATTTTCCGAGCTACCTGGCCCGCAATAAAAAAAAAAGATTTGCAATCAATTCCTTTTGGTAATTACAGTAATTATGTTTGGGAGCTGAAACAGTTCTTACTGCAAGTTTAAGTTCTATGTCACAGCGCTGAGAATATCTCTCCCTGTTCTCTTTCTTGACGGAATTAGATTTCCATCTCCATTTTTTGAGTTGCATTTCATCTTCAGTATCTGGCTTCTCTGGTAAAGGAACCTGCAAGACAGTGTCAGTCTCGAATTTTCAAAGAATCAAACTCACCCGAACAGCATGAGGCAACAATCACTAGTTTGCAAGTAATACAAAGACCTTGCAATATTTAAACAACAAATTACATAATAACAAGAATAGTAAAAGAAATTAATTGATTCATCGCAACTCACATCATTGCGATCCACCATATCAGCAAGAGAACCTCCGCCTGCCCATATTCTCTCTACAACATTCAGCACTCTTTTATTAATCCTCCATTTGGTATTGCCAAGAGTATCTAGGGCCTAGCGAGCAAGAACATGAAATTTTCAGAAATTAGAATTTGACATAAGGATTCGGAACACTCTTCTTTCTTATTTGAAATCCATGAAAGAAACTCAAAGGAGAAAAATCATACAATGGTTCTTAGATTTTCAAACCTCAAAAATTGGTTGAAGCTGCTTTTTTGGGGCCCTTTTAACAGCTTCACGCTGATGTCTAACTCCATGAGTACGCATAATGTAGGATGGTAGAAATAAGTGCCCTCCTTTGTCATATCTGGAAAGAGGGAAGGAAAAAACACGACGACACATTAAGGAAAAAGAAAAAAAAAAGCATCGTTGAGCAGCAGTGGAACTCCTTGAAAGGCTGTGTTCAGTTCTGCAGCTTATTGGTCAACTTAATCACATGTGGAACTGAGAGTTGATTCCCACTTTGTTAATTAAAACAACTTCATTGAGTCTGAAGTTGGAGGTAGGTGTTCAGCTTAAATTTCATGCAACTTCCAAGTTGGAAATGCAAATTATATATTAAATACGGAGTAAAGTTACCATATCACCCCTAACCTCCGGGGAATCGGCACATAAAGAGCATCATTTTTATTCTACAAATTGCATTTAACTAAATATGGGCACTACCAACGCATATGCTGTTATGCCATTTTATCAGCTTTTTTTTTTTTTTTTTGTTAACATAACGACTTCAAGTAATCCAGTCCTTCAAAATAAGAATTATGCTTGTTTTAAGCAGCTCCCAACTTCTTCTTTTTTTTCCTTATCCAACACTGATATCACTTTAGTACTACATGCACATTTGATTTATCAGTAATTCCTATTCTATATTCTATATTAGAAAATAATCAATAAGAAATGTCAAACGAACTTCCATGCATCATGTCCCATCCACTCCCTACCTTCTGAATATAAGACATCACCAAACAGAAAAACAGAAATAAAAATAAGACAAATAGTAAAGAAACTGAAATTAATGTACCCTGTCCATTTGACTGGATGCACTAACATAGGCATGTAAGGAATCACCATATACCGCGCCTGTTTAAACAAATAGCACTTATTAATCAATCGTGAAGAGAGACATGGAAAAAGGAAAAGGAACACTTCACAATGAATTCCATAATGTGCTAATCCCTAGAGGAAAGTATACACGACACATGTAACTTAGCAGCTAATAAGTAGAACTAACAGAACCAAGGGGAAACATTGAACAAGAATGTTCAAGAAAGAACATGGACTGTGAATCGATCTTGGTACTGTCAAAGTTTATCCATCAAATTACCAACTACGGAGACCCAAAAGATATTGAACAAATAAAAAGCCAGCAGCCAACATGCAACTTTAACTGTTTTACAAGTAACAGAAAGGGAAAAAATGAAATTTCTTTTTTCCTTTTTTGCCAAGAGAAAAGAAAAACTAGTGGGATATACTTACAGTTCGCTCAAGACCTTTGAGAACAAGAGGGTCACACTGAATGACACCGCATCTTTTGCCACTCTTCCTGTCAAAAGAAAGTTCAGAAGCACTAATTAATATGATGTGAGGATAACATAAGCCTCAAATTAAATCAGACTAGTATATCTTACTTTGGATCTTTAGTCACAATCTTAAATGTGTGTACAAATGCTGGTCGTACATCAGGTGAACCATCACCCAATTGTTCAAGGGGAGGTTGTATGTAAGCTGTTTGAGTCAACAATTCAATCAGACGGCTTCCCACCTGAAAAATGAAAAGACAGCCCAATTAGAAAGCATATAACTATAAAGCAAAGACATTTTACCAGCGATCACAAAGACCGCACAAACCTTAGCCTTCATGCTCTGGCCCCAAGGCTTGGAAGAATCCTGTTGGTTCACTATTTGCCTCACTGCTCGCAGTTTTTGTTGTTTCATCAAATGGGTGACCTTTTTCTTCAACTTCTCCTCTTCTTTGATAACAGCTTCAGACTCTTCATTTTTCTTATCTTTATCAATCATTTTCATTTTCCTTTCCTCCAAGAATCTGTGTATTTTAACCTGATGCATTGGAGTATAGATACATCACCACTCATCCTAATATAAAGAGAATGGCAGGAAAGGAATTATAACGTGTATTGCTTTGTGTGACAAAAGCATGCCTAAGAATTTAAACAGAACCCATTAAGCATCGGTAGGAGTTCCGGGTAACTGGATTCCAATACAGAACAATGGAAACATAATGCTGCTAACCAATTGGAAAAGGGACAAACAGAAAATGGATGCAATTTACAATCAAAAAACGTCTTTAACGAATAAACAGGTTTATAACAGAATGACCACACAGAAAATGAGGATAGCAAGTTCAAACCTCCTGCTCAATGGCATCACCTATGACACAAGAAGCCTGAACAACCCTCGCATCGCCATGCTCTTGTCCTGTCATCAACAACCCCATTAACTTGTGCATTGTGATGATTGCCATCTTCTCTGCAGGTAACTGATCAAAAAACGGAGCATAAAGTGTCTTGTTCTTCCCCTCTCGGAAAAGTTCTTGGTCCTTCTTAATGGCATTGGTCAAAGGCTCAAACCAACCAAGGAACAAAGACTTCATGAATGGCAAATTGGGTGCCAGCTTCTGCTCACACATGTCCATCATAAGCTCCCTATACTCCTTCGCCGCCTGCTCCCAAGCTTGAGTCTCAATCTTCACTTGCCTTCGTTTAAGAGCCGCATACCTCTTCTCCGGAACACCTCTTGCAATCTGCTGCCGCCTCCTCCACCTATATCCCACCTCCCTTTTCTTCTCTTTTCCCATGTCTTGCAAAAGCTCTCGAAATTCTTCATCAACAGGGACGTCTTCCTCAACATCAGTGGAAGAAACCGCCTCAGCCACACTTGCATACCCTTTTGGACAAAACCCATTTAATCCAAACGGGTTTCCTAGAGACCCGAAACCAAGTTTTCCTAAGTTTTCGTGCGACGAAATTTCACCATTTCTGCCAAAACCAAACTCAGAAGACCCGTGATTCGAGCCAAAAATCAGCTCAAAAGGCCGAAGCTTGAATCTTTCAGGAAACCCAGATTCCGGTGTCTTCTCTACAAAGCTACACGAGCGCGGAGAAGAGTGAGAACTGATACGATAACAACGAGTTCTCAAAAAAGCTTGCTTGGCATAGTTTCTCCACATTAGTGTGGAAACCAAAGATGGATTGGCGGGGTAGATTTTAGGGTTCACGAATGGAAGAAAATTATCGATTCCTTGGGTGAAATTCGCAGAGATTAAAGGGGGTTTGCTGCTGGACATTAAATTTCAATCAAATTTCCAGGAAATCGAACAGCAAAATCAAATATTATTATCGGATCAGAACAAATAAGAGAGCTCGAGAAGAAATTGTACATGGAGAAATGGAGAAGAAGAGAGCGAAATGGTAGATGAAGACGCCGCCTCTAAACCCTGCTTAAACCTTTGCTTTGGCTCGTCTCTTGTTGCTTTGGATGTTAGGATTTTCTTTTCCCCTGTTACATGGGATATTTCCGCAAATTTGGAATTTTAGAGGCCTTCTGTGCAATTATAGACTAATTAATACGAGCGTTTAGTGGCTCACTCACTCTATCATCACGTGGACTAATAAGTCATAGCTCATAGGCTATATTTTTATTTTTTTATTGTTTAGCGCTCACAAGTCACAGTCCTGACCCTTTATCGCCTTCAGCAATCTCATTCTTATTTTTAATTTCGTTACAAAACCGTCCCAAGGATGTTAAAACTGTGCAAATTGGTCCTTTCTGTCCAATGGCGTCACTCAAACGCCTACGGTCCCCATCCTTTGTCTCATTGAGCAATTTCATCCTCATTTTCAATTTTGTTACAAAACGTTAAACCCACCCCACACCATATGCATCATTTTATAAAATAATGATGTAGGACAAATAATCTAGAAGTGTCTAGAATAGTCTAGTTGGTTATTTTCTTATTATTTGGTTTATTTTCTATTATTTTATAAGCTTAAAGAATGAATGTAATAGACAGATTTTGATATATTGAATACAAAAAACAGATAGTGTTTTCTCCATTTTGGGGGTTTCCCCTTCTTTGCCATGGATTTGGCTATTATATAATTTCCTCCTGCATCAAGTGGTATCAGAGCCCTCAGTTGTTTCCGGGGAGGTACGGTAGCTATGAATGGCAATTGGAGCCACTTCAAGGTTGAAGAACACGAAGTGCAGGCCTTATGGGCGGATCAAAAACTCCGAACCAAGGCTGGAGATTCATTTGACCAGAGAAGCGAATATTGAAGGTGGAGTGCCCACCAACGAATCCGTTCCACGACCTCATCACAGGTATTCCCTTCCGCCACCTTCATCTTCATCTTCCTCACAGCACCATCTCTTCCATCCATTACCATACCCATCATGTAAAACCTAGCACAACCACCACCATATTCTAAACCCTCACTGTGACTACAATCCATTGCATCAATCAAGAAATCCATCAAGAAGCCCAAATACCCATACCCACTGTGATCGAAATGCCCAAATCAACAACAATCATACTCAAATACGAAATACTCAAATCTAAGAAACCATAACTCACCTCCATCCCAAAGGTCAAGGATTGGCTCTCAGTGTGTTTAGACTGAGATGGCAGGGTCGGCAGAGCCCACTGACCAAAGCTATTGACGATGAAGGCGGCTAATCTTCTGACTTCGGCAAAAGGGAGGTCGACCTAATGGATTCGGTGGACGACGATGGAGTTCAAGGTAAGGCTCAAGCTTTGTTTACGAAGCAAGAGAGCTCGAAAACAGATGATTGTTGCGAGTTAGGCAACCTCCAGTTGCAGGAGTTGTGTTCCACGTTGATGCTTGAGCTACCCGAAGCAGCTTCATCCATTGGGACTACCCAAGGCAGCAACGCTGATTCACAGATTTCTTTGTCTTCAATGGCAACGGCGATGACTTCCAACGACAACGGCGAACTCCAGACGGTTGATATCTAGGCGGCACAAATGGCGGAAGTCTCCCTTGTTGATCATCGCTTGGTTGCTTCCTTCAGAACCCTAAAGAATGAGCTAGGCCTTGATTTTCTAAGCCCAACTCAAGCCCAACTGATAGCAGACTCAAAACAGAGCCAAGATGATATGGGCTCACTTATTCCTTTCCAATCCATTTTGGGGTACAATACACTTCATCAAGCCTAGCCTCATGTTAATTCTAAACCTAGGCCCTCTCTACCTAAAAATCAAACCCCAACACTTACCCATATGATGAAATTTGTAGCAGCTTGGGTTGATTTTGAGGAAGATGAAAACACTTCTTGTGATGATTCATGAGGTGTAATTGCTTCGGAG